>JALLAW010000953.1:0-10620 GCA_036939535.1 Cyclotella kingstonii | reverse complement strand
CGCTCTTCCGATCTATTTTTCAACTGCTGATAATCTTGCTGATGTTATGACTAAAGTAACATTCGGTGCTAAGAGACAAAATCTGGTGTCTCTTGTGCTATATGATATCTATGATCATTAATTTGCTATACTCATCCTGACCAATGACAAATGGATCTGTCCGTGGCATCATTGAGGGGTCTGAGCTGATGAGAACATAAAATTGTGACAGGGGGAGTGCTATCCCACATCTGTTAGAAATAAAAGATACGAAATGCTAGGAACTGCTAGCTAAGTCTCCGAGCGAGTACTCAACGCCTGCTGTACCAAAAATATACTACTATAGATTAATAGTTTAATAATTACTACTTACTGGGTGCGTGTTAGGGATGATACAGCACAATTCTTAACACTACTTATCCAAAACACACCCCGAATACGTCTACCATAATCATCTAGCCGTAGTAGTTTAATCACAACCATATGGTACTATCGCTCGTAAATGAGATTAGTATAGTGTTTCAGGCGTAGGATGCATGCAGACCATATGTATAGCCATATATGTCGAAGTAGCACCTTATTAAATCTCAGTAGTTAAAATAGATTTTATCACTGGCACTATGACGCCCTATTTCCAGCACAAAAAGAATTAGTCTTTGTTGGCTTTTAGAATATTTTACACTCAAAATCATTTTGTATTGATTTATTAAAACATGGCTGCTAAGCAAGCACTGTCAGAGCAGCAATATAAGACATGAAATTTGAGTAACTAGAAATCATGCTTCGTAGCTCCTATAAAATCTGCATTCAAAGGATGTATTTCTGGACTCAAAAATGATCATTTTGACTACAGGGATCCAGATAATGTCACTCAATATAATGAATCAATAAAAGCTACATTAAGAGAGCTTTCAAATCATCTGTTGGACATCTAGTCACAATAGGGATGAGAATACAAGTATCCTGTTTTTAATGACATCCAGTATATTATCTATTGCTTCTGTTCCTTCCTCAAGATTTTTTTCGCCCTTTCTCCCATTCTTCTTTTTGTTCAAATTGGATAGAGTTAAAAGACATCAGGTCTTTGGACCGTTCTTCTTCATTGTTTTGTTTCGAACCTTCTAGATATAGGTTAGTTAGTAAGATGGTACTCTATTCTTCCTCATTTTCATTGTCTTTCTTTTGCAAGATCAGACATCAATTTTTCTTCACTGTTCAGGCTATTCTTGGATTTTCCTAGCATTTCATTGCCTTACAAGAATTCTCTTAAAAAGTTACCAAAAGTCCGAGTTAATATTGAAAGTTTTGAGTGCACCTGATTTCATTTCACTGTACAAAATCAATTTTTCAACTTTTATCCTTGTCAAATATGGTAATGATTTTACAGTTAGATAATATAATTCTGTGCCTTTTGATTGACTTCCATCATCTTGACTTCGCCATTTTCCTTTTACTGTGGGCTTGGTATGGATTTTACATATGTAAAGGTGTGTTGGTGATGTAGAAACTATTTATGGTTCCATCTTATCCTAATCATGGAAAAGTTCTGCCAATATCTGGTTTATTTTATTCATTCTTTTTTCTTTGATAGATCATTCAATGAAGGCAACCAGTAATGTACCATTTTTTGTATCTAACTGTATTAAATTGTGACAAAACATATCAAAACATTAACATTTTGTGAAACATGAGGCAAAATGTATCTGTGTACTATAATTTGTGTGAAAAGAAAATATTGTACTGTCATTCTCCAAGTCTATGTTGTACTGCTTTTTGGTATGCTTTTCAACATTTCCTTTGGGCTCTGGGTGAACAAAAATCAGGGAATGAAAAATAAAAATTATATTTAACAGTGTTTTCTTGAAGGAATGATTACATTGCACAGAAACTTCCATATTTGATCATTTTTATACAAAGCTGAATTGAATATAGTTGGAAACAAAATAAAGAATTTATACAATCATTTTAGAGAGGATGTTCTCTTATTGAATGTCTAAAACTTAAATGGTTTTACCATTCACGCTCGTACTCAGATGAAGTATGAAAACTGTTGGTGGAAATATTTTAATTAGATTTGGCAGGTGTTATGATGTTAAAAGTCAGTATCTACAGAGGAGTGGTTACAATAGCTCACTATACAACTGGGCCAGAGTACCGAAAATTATTCATCCAGACTTGATAGAAAACTCATTAAACTTGATATTCCTTTTGAGCTAGGGCCTTGTTTCTTATTCATTTTGCTCCCTCTCAAAAGCAAGGAAGATTCAGATGGCTTCTTTCTAAATGAAAAGGTCGGGTTTTTGAGCTCTAATGGTTTGGTTTGTGTACTGTGTTGTGAATCTAAAGAGATGCTTTTCTTTGTATTGGAGTATTTGACATTCAGGGTGCCCCTTTGTTTGGCTTGGTCATCACTAGAAATCAGCGGAATAAAGTTGGATTCATCAATACCCGAGCTATTTTTCTTTCGATACTTATCACCAACAAAATTATTTGATTTTTCTAAATTCAACTTTTTTACATGGTCAAGTCTTTCACCACTATGAAATGCTTTCACTCTTTTTTTCTTTGAAACGTCCACACCCTTTCGTTTCCTCTTGTGTCCACAAAAGTTGCACTTCGTTACAACGCATTGACGGGATCTTCCATCGCCTAACCGATAACAGTTGGCTATACAAGAATTTCTATCCTGTATGGTATCCTCCCTTTGTAGTCCATTCACGATGTTGCTCCCACCAATCCGCTGTTGTGAAAGTGATTCCTTTTGACGCTGTTTTGCAACACATCTTGATGCTCGACGCCTGCGCGTTCTTCCTCTCTTCATAGTTCTTATAGTGGTTTTGCTGGGTATGTCGGATGGAAGAATGCTTATTGGAGATGTGGCGCTTTCAGTGCTGGAGGAAAATTTTACAAGAGCGTCTGAAGTAGGAAATGACAATGTACCGCAAGCCAAGCAGATAAAATCAGCCCAGTTTGGTATGAATACTCGTTTACCATTCATCTCTCCATAAATTTTCGAATCTCCATGCTTCACTTGAGCTTCATTCGCAACGGAACGAAGTGCAAGTGATCTCGCCGTCTCACCAATCCAAGATACTGCCGATGAGTGATTCTCTGATTTTTGGGATAGGTAGGAATTCCAATGTGATAGATAATTAGTTATCTTTTGCTGATATGCTATTCGAAGAAGGATGGGAGAGTGAAAATTAGTTGGCAGTTGCTGACTTTCATCCATCTCAATCATTCTAGAACTGGACTTTGATGAAATGGTGCATAGTATTTATTCTATCGAGAGAAGTGCGAGTCGCTTCAGCTACAAAACGGAGATGAGGGATAACATGCTAATATAGTAGATATCTACTAAGCGAACTTGAAGCGTGATATATCAAATGCAGAAAACATAACTGTGACAATGTCAAAGAATGATCTTATGTAAGAGGACGTCAAAATATGAGTTTGATCCTATAAAACGTCATTTTACGACGTCGTCATTTTTTCTGGCTCTTTACAAAATCTACGTTGGCTGCGAACGTCTACTTTACAAAGACGATAAATCTAACAACTTTGACACAAATAGGTAAAAAATCATAGTAGCGATCACAGACACGACAATCTCAGGCAGACATCCCATATGTACCTGATAGCATGTATAGTATTGTCTCTTTTGCATGAAATTTTCTCCACGTGGAAGACCGCAGCTTCGTTCGTAGGAGTACCATTATTTGTGACATATGTATGTAGTATTATTAGTAGCATAGCACTACTGCCCATTTGGATGAACCTTCATTTGCAACATCACATCAACCTATTATTGCGTTTGTCTCTTGTCCTCCATCAAGCCGGCAGCCAGATTTCAGTGTCAAAACTTCCTAAATGTGTGGAATTTTCGCCATATTCTCGTCCTCTTTGGACCCCATCGAACTCCGCAACCACCTCATAAAATGCTCCTCCGAACTTCGCCACCGTGGGCCGGACTGGTCCGGCTACATTGTCGTCAAATCTGACCCCAGCTGTGGCATTCCTCTCAATCATGGCATTGCACACGAAAGACTCGCTATCATGGATCCTGAAAGTGGATCTCAACCGTTGGTTTCACGGGATGGGAACGTCATTGTTGCCGCTAATGGCGAGATCTATAATTACAAGGAATTGTTTGCCTCGCTGACGAGTCCCTACACACCAGCGACGGGCAGTGATTGTGAAGTTATTTTACCACTCTGGGCAGAATTTGGGGCATCTACTGAACTGCCAAATCAATTGCGGGGGATGTTTTCGTTTATTTTGTACGATAAGACTGAAGATACATTCTTTATTTGTAGAGATCATGTAGGCAAGACGCCACTTTACATTGGATGGGGAAATGACGGCTCTGTCTATATAGGCAGTGAGATGAAGAGTCTTGTTGGTGAATGTACTAAATTCCAGAACTTTCCTCCGGGGCATTGTTATTGCAACAAGGGACCAAATGCTGGGAAGTTCGTAAGGTGGTACCAACCGAATTGGGCTCCGGAAATGAAACCGGGTCTGCCTCCTCCCAAAGAGAAGTTTCAAGCGGTAAGTGTCAGCAACAAATTTTCGTTGTCACTTGGATGAGCTTGATCCTGTAGAAAGTGTTTTGTGTTTTATACACGTCTATGCATCTTTTGACCTAAATGCATTTTTATCCTGCCTTGTCCATCTGCTGTAATATCCATTCATGACTCTTTCATGTAACATACAGGACGTTCTTCGCCATGCGTTTGAAAAGGCAGTCACTCGGCGCATGATGTCCGATGTACCATGGGGTGTACTTCTCTCTGGAGGTCTTGATTCTTCTCTCGTAGCCTCCATCTGTGCCCGCAATGTCGCACGTAGGTCTTCTTCCTTTCCGAAACTACACTCCTTCACAATCGGGCTTGAGGGAAGTCCAGATTTAAAGGCGGCAAAGAAAGTTGCCGATTTTCTCGGAACGATACATCACGCTTATACATATACCATTGAAGAAGGCGCCGACGCCATCAGAGAGGTCATCAAAAGCATTGAAACGTATGACGTCACGACAGTTCGAGCCTCCACTCCTATGTATCTCATGTCGAGAAAAATAAAGGCCATGGGAATTAAAATGGTCTTGAGTGGTGAAGGTGCCGATGAAGTCTTTGGTGGTTATCTCTATTTCCACAAGGCACCGAACGAACAGGAATTCTTTGATGAAACCGTCGACAAAATTAGCAGACTTCATATGTACGATTGTCTAAGGTGCAACAAAGCCATGTCGGCATGGGGTGTTGAGCCACGAACTCCATTTTTGGATGCTGATTTCCTTCAGGTAGCGATGAATATGGACCCAAAGGAAAAAATGATTGTGAAGGGACCACATGTTAGTAAAAAAGATACAAGAATTGAAAAGTACGTAATTAGAAAAGCTTTTGACACGCCGGATGATCCTTATTTGCCGGATGAAATTCTGTGGAGACAGAAGGAACAATTCAGTGATGGTAAGTAGTTCGTTGATTTAATGTATTGCGATTCAAGCTATTGTTACATTTTAAACGATTTGCCCTGTATATTTAGGTGTTGGATATGGATGGGTGGATCACCTTAAAGCAGTAGCAGAAAGAGAGATTTCAGAACAAATGCTTGCTAGTGCCCCCAACCGCTATCCTCATAACACACCCACTACAAAAGAAGGATACCGTTATCGCATGATTTTTGAGGAGTTTTTCCCTGGGGAGTCTGCGGAGAGAACTGTGCCAGGTGGAAAGAGTATTGCCTGCTCAACTGAACGTGCAATGAACTGGGATGCTTCCTTCGCCCTAAGAGCAGATCCATCAGGGAGGTCAGCTGGAGTTCATGATTCAGCTTACGATGATAATTTTGTAGGATAAAAAGACTAAGATAATTCATGTTTAACGAGGCACTCATCTATTGGAATAGAATGAGGACTAAGTTGAAACTATGTAGAGTATCTCACCAAATCTTTCATTACAAATATGGTAGCCCTTTTCTCCATAGCTGGCAAGTGATACTTCTTTCATTTGATGAAGGTATAGTTTAAGTAGTACCCTACTCGGATATAATTATTATGCCTGATTTTGATGTTAGTAATATGACTTACTGACTAGTCAAGGCAAAGCACTCCAGGTGCAAACATCTAAATTCCATTTAAACTAACATACAGTCAAATCAAATTAGCACAGGTGGGAATCTCAAAGGTTCTATGCTGCCCCACCACTTAAACTACTGTGATTTCACCTAAGGACCTATTTCAATTGATCTATCCCTCACACAATCATCATGATAGTATCCTTAGCATCTTCTCATCTACTATAAGAAAAGAAATTTTGTTGACTATCTTCAGGAGGCTAACATGCACAAGTCTTGAAACTGCCTCCTGCATTTGGAAAGTTCTTCTTAAGACATTTAACATAAGACAACAGGAAGATATATGTCAAGAACTAGATGAAAAATGATCTTGAAAAGGTGAGTGTTAGTAGTGTTGAAACATTCGACTGGTTGTGTTATCATTTATGACTAGGCCTCTACTAGATCTATCTGTTTGACTTTTTGAAATGTCCATGATTATTGGTGTGGATGAGTAATGTTTTTTTGACAAAATCTATAGATGTAGCTCTTTCTTATAATAAACATGATCCATACAGGATGCCTGAAAACTATGCACATAATCAGTATGAGATCAACAAGAAAATGCCATTGATATCAGATTTAATTTTGATGATTTATCACCAATCAAGATCAATTGTCTGCCTTTTGAAGAGAAAAATCGATACACTGCCCATTTTTGCATAGATGGAGATTTATACTATATCAATCTTACATGCTTCATAAAGTGAGGGAACAGCTACATCACAACAGAAAAGTTAGTAAAACCAAAAATGACAAATCCTAATTGTTCTGATGAAGGATAAAATATGAGATATTTTGCATATCTGACATAAATGTAAAACCCATAGAGTATAAACCATATCAACAGGCAGTTGCATTGCACATCATGAGGTAGTTCTTCATTATTTTCACTTGTAGTATCAAACTACTGACTTCATTATACATTACGCTAATTGCTTAATAGCAGTGAGAGACATAATTTGGGATGTTGCAAAAATTTAAATCAAAGGCTTATGTGGTTAATCTACTTCAAGATACTTCCACCTGGTCTTTAACATAGTCAGGCACATCTCAGATATGCCTGATTGCCAGACAACCATACATAAAAATATTTTGTATGTATGACTTACATCAGTGACTAGACATATTAACAAGAAGAAGTTGTCAAAAGAAAGAAGACTGAAGGAAACATTGATTTCGAAACAGGCTGGATAGATT
Source organism: Cyclotella kingstonii (assembly GCA_036939535.1). NCBI lineage: Eukaryota > Bacillariophyta > Thalassiosirophyceae > Thalassiosirales > Thalassiosiraceae > Cyclotella > Cyclotella kingstonii. The sequence goes on along the minus strand of JALLAW010000953.1, from coordinate 3,324 downwards.
TGAAGTTGGCGGGGATTCTTCATCTGGATTACTTGGTAAAGGCGTGATACATCATACATCTACAAGTGTAACATTTGCATTATCTTGTATTCACCCCTGTTTGACTGATTTGATCATTTCAAAATGTTTTGTTGAATGGTAGCAATATTAATTATTCTAACCAGATAGTTTTTCCAATAAAAACTCTGATTTTTTCCAGAGTCCTAAAAGTCAAATTTTTAAACTTTTTATTCTGAACATTATCTGAAGCATAATTTAAAGATTATTAGCATCTCTTAGACATTTTCAACATTTGTGAAAATTTTGAGAATGAAAAGATGCAGTTTCACAAAAATCTCAACTTTCTTAGTAATGGGGAGCCTTCTCCTGAAGGAGGTTTTCCCCCTTAAGTTCCCACCATTTGTCACACGTATCATATCATCAGTGGCCCTTTGTACATGTATGTTATCATGTCTCTCAAGTTAATATCATCTATTAACACACCATGGTCTAATAATGTTCATCAGAAAAAAATCATAGAAATATTTTTCACACACTTTTCAGAAATGTCATCATTCTTTTTCATTCGTTGTTTCTCAATCAGCATTCTGACCGCTTTGAAAGACTCTAGCTATGCATTTGCAGTAGCGGATATAGAGTTGGGAAACTTCGATGACTACTTGCATTTTGTAAAAGAAGAGAGTATGCCTCTTTAGATCTGTAGAGTGTATGGGGCATTCACAGACGAGGTGTGATATAGCAGCAGCTGCTATGAGTTCTTAGCATTCAAAAACTATAGTGTCGGTTGAAAGAGAATTCTTAAAGAGAAATATATATATATATTTAGAGAGACTTTTATTTTTAAAAGTTCTCGGAGAGCACTACCAAGATAAGCAAGAGATACTAATATGTATCAATATCAAGATTTACATTGTCAAGCATTCGTCATTTGAGCAGGATTCTCCACACCACAGAATTAGATTTGCTTCATCATTGTATACATAAAAGAAGAAATGTCCATCTGAAGTTGAGAGATTTTACTTAATTAATTTAACTGTAGTTAGCACATACATAGTCAGTGCTACTGTATACAATTTAGTAGTAGTACTATACTGTAATATGGCACAATAGAATTGCGTTATTCCATTAAGAGCATCTCTATCAGCAACGGCAAAAAGGGATGCTGCATGAAGGTAACGTTTCAATCTAGAGTCATTTAGAGTATAGCGTATTTTGAGTTATCTTGTTTCTTTGCACCAGTGAAAGTACTAAATTTTATAAGGCACTACATGTAGTGTTGCCTCTCTACGCTTGATATGAGTGAAGATCTCACAATCATGAACCTACATCTACAACTTCATAGAAGAAAAGAGGAGGCATGGCTGACCACGCCAACTTCTATTTACAGGACTACAGATCCGACTAATGTACTAATGTAATGTTTAGATATTTAGTGTTTAAATATTTGACAATTCAATAAGTGTTTAGTACAGTTAGCAATAGCCATGGCACGTCTGAGTGATATTGATCAAAGAAATGACTGACCATAAATGCTACATGCAACTATAGATTTAGGGTCACAATGCTACATGCTACCCATGGCCTTAGATCTACGGTCAAGTGCAGCATTTAATGTCGACTCTACAATGTACTGTGCTACTGGGGGAGGGGGAAATGTGGCAATACTACTGTAGATAAAACCATCGTACCATAGTACTGCAACTGGTGGAGATGCTCTTAAGTCAAATGGTATGATACTCATGGTATGGTATATCTCTTCCTTCTCATTCTTGGCAGGGAATGAGAGACAGCAACATCTATCACATAGCAATATGGTACTAGTCTTGCTTTCAATAAATGACCGAAGTTTGGCGATCATTCCTGATAAATTGAATATGAAGAATAGCCCCATTAATCTTACATCGATAGATTCCTCTCGATATGTTGAATCAAAAAGTATAAGAGTCATGATTGTTGGACAAATACCCTCGAATTACACCTCAGAGGTAGGATCCTACCTCTGTCTAGAACGGCCCAAACTGTGGTGTGTCAGAGGTAGACGACAAGTAAGAACTCGTTTATCGACAGGAATGATGAGCTCTCATCTAGAATCCCAATAAAGAGAATGACGGTCAGCATGACAAATTACTTGATCATGAGCACTGGTCATCATGGCCACTGGAAGTCAATGAAATGACGAAACTGGCACTGGGAGTGAGTGCACAAGACTTAGCCTTAACTGGTCAGAAAACAATATATTCCATCAATACTGCGGTTGGTGTCACAAGTTATCATCCCATTGAGATGGCCACAGATGATGAAATTGCGCATCATGTCATGGTATTGCTTTTTATTTGGATTGTGGCACTTGTGACATGTCATCTAGGAAAACGATATCCCAACAAAAAATGTAATGGCGTAGCTTTCAGTGATCCTAATAGAAAAAAACCTAGCTGATTGTAGTGCCACCGATGTTGAAAATAGGCAGAGCTTAAGAAACATATATTCAGATATTAGTACCATGACTATAACTAAGACTATTCTCAATCATGAGCAGCATAATCTGCAACAGATCTGGAACAACAGTAACCATGCAGCTTCGAATAACTTCTATCCTGACAGCCATTGAAAGCATTCATCGAAAAATTTATTACCATCACCACTAGTGCTTTTTCCTAATTGTAGAACTAGTACATTACTGGATCAACTTCGTACCTATATCTCGCACATTTGTCGAAGTTATCGCCCGTCGAAAGTGGTTCCTTATCATAATGTGGAACAGGCCTATCATATTTTTCCTGATTGCCAACAAACTGTTAGATTTAATGGTGTGTGACTGCAGTGGCAGACAGTGAAAAAAATATCTATTTCTAGTTTGATAATATTTAATCTTAATATTCTCAATGGCATTAGTTAGTATTACTAACATACTATTAGAGTACCTTAATTGTAACCTAATTCCATCTTGGGATCATTGGCTGCTCCACAGCAAAACAGGGTGAGTAGTTTTCAACATGGTTAAAAATACATGATAAGTGAGATTAATGAGGGGTGATGGAGACGGTGAGAGAGGAGTGATAGGTTCCCATCGACCCCTGCTTTTATACACCTCCAAAGTGGAGACATCACTCAATTTTTTGATCAAAGAATGCAATCTCTCCCTGAAATCGACGTTCAATGAAGGAATCATCCAACCTACATAGCACACCAATAAAAAAATCCTATTTTTGATTTTATTTATAAAGATAATACCAATTATTAAAAACAAGACTGGTACTATTGTTTCTATTCTACTACCGTATTTGTCTGCCAATAGTCCCCAGCGAATGTACACAGGTTCTACTC
>JALLAW010000952.1:0-10593 GCA_036939535.1 Cyclotella kingstonii | reverse complement strand
TACTAGCGAGTAATGAAGAAGACTTCTCGGAGGGAAGGGTTTCTGGTCCAAATGTGCGAAGTCAAGGGATAAGAGAACTTTGGATCTACAATTCTACGTTGACTTAGACGATGGAAAGGTGTCAGCTGGGGAAGACGAAAAACCTTGTATCTTCTGTTTTGGTGGAATATATCTAGTCAATGTATGAATTGTGTCTGTTTTGTGTATTTATTATATGTGGTACGGGTTAAACTCGTTATTTACTGGCTAAAAGCTGAAGGGTCCAAAACCTGTGGCCGACGCCTCGTTGCGTCCTTGCTGTGGTTTATATGACAGCAAGTAAAAAGACCTGTTGTCTGCCACGTTATAGTAGAATAGTGGTAATTTTATAAGATAAATTTAATTTAAAGACGTGATAATAAAAAAGAGAAAAATGGAAGAAGTGAACAATAACATAGAAAGGAGAGAGACCAAACGACCAAAGGCGGAAAATGAAACCAAGATGAAGATTATGATCAGGATATGATAACAATGGGGTCAAACGATGAAGGAAAGAGGAGCGGTACTAAAGGAACAGGAGCCAATGAAGAGGGCTATCAAGAACTAATCATTCCAGAAAAAAATCAGGTTCTATTAAGAAGTATCTATAAAAAAGATAGGGTCAAGTCTAAAAATCAGAAAGGATAAGGAAGGTTTCAATCTGGCAAAAGCAAGGAAGAAGTATACGGAGAAAAATGTTGTGCAATTCACCAAATACAAGGCAGTGATCCTCTTTGCGGTGAGAGTTCACAAAACGGGGAAAGAGAAAGACTCTAAGGGACATAAAACTAGGAATAAGCTTCTGGACAAACTGGCATTCTAATGTTTTGTACCTCTCATGAGTATATATAGGAATCCAACAGCGAATTTCCAGATCAGTTTTGTTCCCTTCTTTAAGCCCCTTCGCAAGATCATTGACATCCGTTTCCAGAAGTGTAGTGCAACAAGGATTTGGACACAGGCACAGATGAGAAGCCGTCTCCAGTCCCACAAGTCAGACATTCTGGAGCGATGCTGCCCGAGCTGTATCTGTTCAGTCGTACGCCAGTGCAACAGAAAACGGATTGCTGTAAGTTTTGAATGACTGCGTACATCGCGATAGGGCTGCGTGGAGGCTATCCCTGTCCACCGTGCAGCCCTATTTTGTCATCCAGGCGTGTTTTGGATGGTAAGTGTAGAAATTCTTTGCTGCTGACCTACCTGAGCATAGCCTGAGGTGATCCTGAGTAGAGTCACAGCACTTTTCCGAGTTATGTTCCAAAATGGCCTTTTCGAATGGTAGTACTCCCGAGATTTTAGATGGTTTGACGATCCCAACATGGTCGCGAGCAAGAGAGTCGCATGTACAATTGAGTTGCTTGGTGACAGACATGGATTACCATTTTAATACCTTGTCCGTGTGGCCTGAAACATGAATGTAGTAGACAAGCCCATGAATAAATAATTTTGTGATTCTGATGCATCTTAATATGGCAGATCATCTTGCGCCTGATTTGACTCTGTCGATAAAGGCCATTAGGTTATGGGCGCTCTTGTTGTCGCAGCGTATTTCCACTGCCCACTCTGACGATTGCAAGTAATAGCTGTGGCCGCCAGGATTGTGTGTATCGCAGGTCATCCTAATAATGCCGCCCTGTACGAGGTAGCGCTATGAGATTGCTCACAAAAAGGAAACCTGAATAAATAGCTTTTGCATCGGTAGTATGTAATTCACCCCACCCCACACACTCCGAAGAAAGTGCTCCCCATGTATGATCAGTCTGAGACGCATAGTAGTGCCCGGCAGAGCCTCCCAGTGTGAAGGAAGGAAAGTGAGACAGGATCATTTAAGAGCAGTTTCTTTTTTCTCATTGCCAAGTTCCACCCTTTTTTGAGAGCTGGGAACATAGAGTAACTCGTTTGGAGGTTGATGGTGGACTGCATTTGTCCCACGACTGCAACATAATGCAGCTCCCAGTGACTGAGACCGTTGCAATGCACAGCGAATCTGCCAGTGGAGGTTATTTTATTTTGTTAGGTGAAAAGGATAGGAGATGCTTTCCCTGGTTGCCGCTGGCCTGTACATATTGCGTCCACTCCGAGCCGTGGTGGTATAACTTGCCTGACTCCGATGAGTAGAATGATGTCCATTTCTTGTGAGAGCGATAAAACTATGTTCCTAAACGAGAAGTGATCTTCCGACCGTACGATGTGATCTTCTGAAGGAAAATGGACCAGAAATTTCAGTCCTGAGTTGTAGGTTGCTCTCTTGGGAATCTCTAGCTGGACGAGGATCGGCTTCTAATGCTGCAACTTCTATCGTCGCGTTGTCGGCCGACACTATGTCCGAGAGGAACAGCACGCGCTTAAATAGTCAGCATCGGTTCAGACGCGGCATCTCTTCTATAGTGGCTCCTGCTGAGTTGAAGCATTTTATCAGAAACTTTTTCTTCTCTCGAGGAAGAGGTATATTATCATACTGCACCCACAGTTTTGTCCCTACCTCGTGAAGAGATTCCCATGGATGTTTGATCCATGATCTGGATGCAAGTAAGCCTCATTTTCAGAAGGGCATTGAAAGTGGGAATCCTGCGCATCCCATTTCTAGCTGAAGCGAGTGTAGGGAGGCAGTAAGTGTACGACCTAGTAGTGATGGAGCACAGTAGTGTTGGAGAAAGAGATTGATCCTCTCTCTCAGTTATTCCGTCGTGAAATCGCCTAAGGCTGGAGGTAAGCGGCGTAAGGCCGTTGGAATGTTTCTACATATCCCAAAGCAGAGGAGTAAACAATAGTCCAACGATCGTAGAGCCCCTTTCTCTTTGCTTAGTGAATTGTTTAGGGTTCCGACACCATACCGCAGACTTGACCAGAGTTGCAATCTGGAAGCCGTCCACGTTTATGAGTAGACAGCCCTTCTTTCCTTATCTACGACAGACAGATGTTGGCTTTGTCTTCAATGAACTCCAGGTGGGCGAAATAACCATGATCTGGAGCGTCAAACACTCCCAATGTCCGTCAGCTTGGATCGAACGCAAGACGAGGAATAGCTGTTTCAGACTCGTCTGCTTCGATCACAATTAGTGGAGGTGTCTTAACGTCCTCTGGTAGCTCCATTGTTCTTCTTTGCACAAATAATCTATTCCATACCAGATGCATTTCTCTCTTTTTAGCGCTACTCCTACTGCTGCTATGAGTAACTCATTATGAAGTTTTGTGTCCAGCTGTATTTTGGGATGTAATGATGGCAAAGAGATTGCAAGCACATTCCAAAGTAATCGATCCGAGTCGTCGAAAAACTTAACACCCATACTGGCGATCTGCGATGATTCATCCTGTGGCATTGGAATCCTGGCCCCACCATCTTTAGACTGGAAGATATTGTCTGTGATCGAGCTGACTTGCAGCCACGATGCCGGCGCTGCACGACTTCCTTGACCAAGACCCATGCAGCACTCCTCCTTGCTCTCTAACGGTATTGTGGAATCTCAATAGACTGTTCGTTGGAAGAATTCCATTTGTTACAGGTAAGTAGTGCTGCGTGAATTGCTGATTTGTTCTTTGGACGGAGTGAGAGCCATACCACAGATAGAATTGAGTGGTTCACCCGGTCGTAACGTTTGCTGCGTCTACCAACACTATTGCCATTAGATGGCATAGCTGGAAGGAGAGCTTAATGGTAAGAACCCTTTCTCAACAGGTATCTTCCGATGTCGAGCCTTTCTGGCTGTAGAGTTTTTCTGGAATAGAGCCAGCAAATCTTCACATGTCAATGCCTTATGTCCAAAAAAGACTTGGTTGAAGAAGTTAAAGTCTGCCTCGTAGAGCTGAATTGCCCATAGTTTGGAGACAAGCACTAACTCCTGCGACTTTTTCTTGCAATACTTAAAATACCCCACCTGGTTGGAGATATTCCTGGATGAGCCACCAGATTAAGTTGTGAAGCCATGCTGATTAGAATAGCGTTGCTCTTGATCCCAGCCTTGTTATGACCGAAATGAATCCCTGAGCAAGAAGAAGAAGTTTGCCCTCGTGCTTTTCAAAAAAATCAGCCCATATCTTCCTGTGTTATTTTCAGTTCTGATGAACCGGCAGTTCTGAAAAGTGACCCTATGCGGCCAATCTCTCACAGAACTAACTTCGTCGTACTGTCCATATCCTCTGGTGGTTGGTATTTGCCCATGATGATGCTATATGTGAGATCTTCATCGTTGAGATATCGGAGCCGCTCCCCTAATGATGTTCTCATTCTTGGGGCGTCATGAGCCAAACTAAATCTTTTGCCAATTTCCTCGCAGATAGTTTTTCTATTTTCTCTTTGGAGTTGTGAGTGGTCTTAATGCCCTTGACAGTTGAGGTGATGTGAGTGACGCTGGATGAGCGTATTCTTTGGTTGCCATTTTGATGGACCTCCATGTACCTCTGACAATTTCCTGATACATGATGATCTTTATTTCTTTTTTGCAGTCCTTGTCGCCAAGATCCCTCACCTCAATCAGGCACTGTTGGAGATATTCTTGTCGAAGTGCCATTTTGAGTTGCCTGAGAGATCCCTTTGTATTTGTCGATCTCTTTCTAGCTCAGCCTCGATATCAAAAAGAGACAGTGACAGTGGGTCTAGGACTCCAAGGCGACGTGCAAACTTGACAGTGTTTCCTCTGTTTATTTTCCTCCCGACGTTCATACGACGCAGTTGTTTAAGCGCTTTGGCCCTATCATACCAGTATTGACTTCTGGACTGAAAAGAAGGTCTAGAGTCATTATTTTTCTGTACTCTTTTTCTGCGTGACATTTCATCTCAGACATTTGTTGATACAGTATCTAGAGTTTTGTCTCGTATTTCTCTCGTTCTTCTGGTGGTAGACACTCTTCTTCTAGGATTGCTAGCCTTTCTATTATGTTGTGAATGTCATATTGGCGTTCCACATCCTGGATGTATTTATTACTGCTGTCTCATTCAACATAATTAATTGTCGTCCGACAGGTCTGCAGATTTTGTACGTTGTCTGACCTAAAAGAGATGATGAGGAAACTTCAAAAATGAATGCACGGTGATCGCCTATAGATTCCAAGAATGGGAGGATTGGCAAATGGTTTACATAATGGTACTTCGACTTGAAACACCCATCTATCGGATAAGAGCTGGGTCACTGGGGTTGTGTCGCTGTAGCAGTGATGAGAGAATCCCTCCATGTCTAGGAGTGCAGTTTCAAGTTGTTTGCAAAAATTGACATTCAATGAATTATTGTTGCGTCTATTAGGATAATTGGTTTTCTCTTTGTTGTGCTCAATGACTGCATGATGAAATCCAGATCAAATACTTCCTGAGGTGGCACCAGCCTATTTGATGTTGGGTACGGCTAAACTTGATTCCTATCAGTGTATCGCATGTGTTGTTGATACATAGTCTTTAGCCCCTGCGGTTTCCCCGGACAATTTCTGTATGCTACGACAACCCTGGAGATTTTATTGAGGTTCGAGAACATCCTACAGGACATCCATTACCTCAGCTATCTAAAAATCGTATCGAAAAGGCCTGTCCTGTCTGGTTAGTGATATAATATCGCCTCTGAATGTGTCACTATTGAAGGCAAATGCGGCGTTTAGGCCCTCTTCGTTAAACCATTTTGCGAGGGAGGCATGTTTGCATATTTTCCAGTTAGTATTGATTCCTAGAAGAGCCGTAAGGTTGACATTGCAGTAAGATATTAGCTGGTGTACTAATATTATTTTACTTTTCCTGGTCTCATTGGTCAAGCATCCATCCATTTGCCACATCATAATCTAAAAGCTCCAACCATTCTGTTACAGGGCACGGGACCCATACCAGGTTGATCTGCGTTGCTCTTGTAGCTCCTGTCCGAGTGCGAGAACCAATCATCGTCTCCTGTCAATGTCTGTCGAAAAGCATTGTTGCCGTCGAAGAAAATAAATTATATATTTTTACTAAAAGTGGCTACTCTTGCCACTCGTTGGTCTCGTCTGTGTGGTGTCCCCAGGTTTCCTGTTCCCAGACACCGCCCGCCATTGTCAGGATGTGCAATAACAGACTGACTCTGTGAGTTAACCCTCATTTGCCACGCCCTCCGATGGATATGATTACGCAGTCCTTTAATCTTGATGATCTTCTGCAGTAGTCTCCGTAGAGGGTCTTGCTGGTGAGTTTGCTTTGATGATAGCTTCATGAAGCTGTGATGCAATGTGGGTGAGATTTTTAAGTTTGCTGTCGATGGATGTCCCACCCTCTTCTTTAACGTAGTGGACCAGTATTAGTGGGAACTGGTTCTCATCTTTGCAGCTTTGATCAATCAGATAGATGTTGTCGGCTGGGGCTTATAGATGCTCCATCATCCATTTACCTATCCTATCATTTTCATCTAGCAGCGTCTCTCCTAATCCGCTTGTCTCTTCTCCACTTCCGCGGTCGAACTTTGTTGCTGTGGTGTACTTGGCAAAGGTTGGTGTCTTGTCCATCTGCTTTGACATTTCATATTCATCTACATAGTCTCCATCTGTCATGAAGATAATTTCGTCCAGTCCATCTTGGCCTGTCACAATGGATTTATCCACGTCTAACACTCCTTTCCTAGTGTGTAGCAATGCGCTATCTTCCATCGACTTCAGACTCTGTCCTTCGCTAATCAGATTCTTGTTGGTTCGCAGGTCTGATTTTCCGCTACCATCGTTAGTTTTCAAGGATCCATAACTGCTCTTTGAGCCTGCTTCTAAGCCAAAAACCATCTCTTCAATGGAGCACACAGATTGCGCTGAACTTTGCAGGGAACGCTGCCCGAGACCTATATAATCAGCAGCGTCCGATATGTTCTTTTGGATGACTATGAGAAGAAGATATGGAGGATCCGCCTGACTCATGCTGTAATACCAGAGTCGTATCGAAGTATTTATTAGCAGCTTCTGACCCCAGGCAGCTGTCCTGTGCGGTGACGTGCGCAAAGCCGTGGTTTTGTATTTTGCGGATGCAATGAGGGAAATGAGGGAGAGTTGAGTTCGGTCGAAGCTCTCTTTGATGAGGTCGATTGCATCCTCATGATGACACCCATGGTTAATCATCCAAAGATAGATGTTGGAGCCTGGGCAGAGCTGAAATCTGGAGATGTATCTTTACGCCCCTTTGCATTCTTTTGAAAAATGACCAACGAATGCTTCTGCATCGTCTCGCGCTAAACATAACCAAAACTTAAGGCATTGACTTTTCATCTGACGGATTATTTTTCTAAGCAGAGTGGGGCATTGGGCTCTTTGTTGGACAAGCTGTAAGTAAGGCTGTGGGAATTTTTATTGGAGAATCTGTGAATGAGGCTGTGGGACACTTCGTTGGAAAAGCTGTGCGTAAGGCTGTGAGACACTTTGTTGAAGAAGCTATGTGTGAGGCTATGAGACTCTTTGTTGGAGAATCTGTGGGTGTAGCTATGGGACTCTTTATTGGAAAAACTGTAGGTGAGGCTGTGGGGCTCTTTGTTAGAAAATCGGTGGGTAGGGCTGTGGGATTCTTTTTTGGAAAAGCTGTGGGTGAGGCTTTGGAAATCTTTGTTGGAGATGCAATGGGTAGTGCCATTGGACTCTTCAATAAAATGAGGGAGAAGCTGTGGGGGAAGCTGTAGGATGTTTTGTTGGCGTCACAGATGGAAAGGATGTGAAAGATGAAGATGCAGTTGTAGAAGCTGTGCAGGATATTGTTGGACTATTTGTAGGAGATCCAGTTGGTGCTGCAGTGGGTGATGCTGTTCGACTGTTTGTTGAAGATGCAGTTGGGTACGCTGTAGGTGATGCTGGGAGACTCTTTGTTGGAGGTGCGGTTGGAGAAGCTGTATGACTCTTCGTTGCAGATGCAGTTAGAGAAGCTGTAGGACTCTTTGTTGGAGCTGCAGTTGGTGCTGCAGTGGGTGATGCTATTGGATTGTCTTTTTGGAGATGCAGTGGGTGATGTTACCGGACTCTTTGTTAGAGATGGAGTTGGTGAAGCGGTTGGTGAGACAGTAGGAATTTTTGTTGGTGACGCAGTTGGAGAAGCTGTGGGAGCTGCTGTTGGACACTTTGTCGGCAAAGCAGGCGACGATGCGGTAGGCGGTGTGGTGGGACTCTTTGTTGGCAACTCAGTAGGAGATGCAGTGAGTGATGCTATTCGACTCTTTGTTGGAGATGCCATGGGTGATGCAGTTGTACTCTTTGAGAGAAAAGCAGTTGGAGAAGCTGTGGGGGAGGCTGTAGAACTCTTTGAGCCTCACTTAAAACTTGTCCGACAAAGAGCCCAAAGCCCTACCCTTAGCTTCTCCAACAATGAGTTCCATGGCCTCACCTAGTAATGCTAGGTGAGATTTTTTAATGTTATTGTATGTTGATATGGATTATGTCTGTCATTTTACCAGCTTTTGAGCTGAAGAATTGGCTTCCAATATTTGTTTATGTTATGCCTCGTGTGTCCTTGCTGTGTTAAAGATAGCAAACAAAAAGGTCTTTGTCTGTCATTTTAGATTATAGTAGTAATTTATTATATATTGGTTATTCCTTTTGGCGTCTGTTGGGTTTGGAATAAGACAACTTTATGTGTAATGTCTGGGTCCCTGAGTCCTGTGATAAATACCAGAGCAAGACATGTCTGAAACGCTACATGTCCATCCACCAGTTTAACGTACTCTGTTCTGTGCAGAGATGGCGCTCAATGTGTTGGAGCCTCAGTGGTGTCAGCAGAAACTCCTCAGGTGTCTTTCTGCAAGTTGCATGCCTTTGCATGATCCAATAACTGCTTGAGAGGTGGAAAGTCTGAGATTTCAACTAGAAATACAAGGGCCTTGTCATTCCTTTGTTCTTCCTCTTTAGGTATGAAAGGAGGATAACCTGATCTGATAGTGAAATCGAGTGTGCCGGTGGAGAAAGGGTTCCCTGACATACAGTTGATCAATTTTTCTTTGAGCTTAGCTAATTTTGCTTTTGTCTTCATATCTACATGTGAGCACAGATGTAGTTTGGTATTCCAAAAAAATAGACTTTGGACAATCCATAGGGCCTAGCATGGTTTGATGGATAGGCTAATGTTTCGTTCTTGGACATCTCCATGTAATGAGGATGTGAACTTGTCCATGATGCTAACTGTGGTCACGAGTATGCAACTGTCTTTGAGCCACTTATAAGGTTGTTTAATGTCATAGAAGAGATTTCCTGGGCGAAATTGAAGTAGGAAGAGTGTTTCAAATGTATTTTAGGAAATTCAGAGTGTTTGGTAATTGGAGGGTTCTCTATTTTGTCTAAGAAGAAACTTGCTGAGGCTTTCTTCCATCTATGGATGAAATCTAATAGTCAAGTCAGCTTGTTCTTTACCCTTTTTGGAACCTTTTCTCCTTTTCCATCTTTAAGCTGAACTCCATGACACATGAGTTCAAGGTAGCGTTTTCCACCATGGGCTGTTAAATGGTAAATGCAATGGTCTTGTTTGCTTCTTGGAAATGAATACCTGGAGGCTGGGAGAATTTCTTTAGCAGAGTTTTTGTGATACTGCCCTTTTTAGAGCTTTCTTTTCTGGGCCCTTTGATTGTGGGCATGCTGACCATCTTTTTGATGGTCTCTGTTACTGCATCGATTTCTGCCACTGGAAGAGTCATGTAGTCTGGAAGAGGGTTGGGTAGGGATCTGCTGCCCCCTGCAGGAGTTATCTCAACGTCCTCGACAGTTGTGTTTGTCTGTCTCTCAAAACTTATTTCAGCTCTGTCTGACTTTCCTTTGTTGTTCAACAGTGGTGATTGCTTGTTGCCCATGGTGGAAGTCCTGGCAATCTTGTAACACTTGAAGAGTGATGGTGTTCCTGTCATCTCACTCCTTTGGCTTGAATCATCAGATTTCATTCACTCCTGATCAGATTTTGTTCATTTCAATTGAGGGAAATCTGTTTCCCACTGATCAAAAGTTTGTCTCATGGGGCATTCTTGTAATTAAATGGTTACAACATCTTAGAATTTCCATCTGAATTCAATGGAAAAAGATCATGATCTGGTTGGTTGGTCCCTGTAACTCCTATTTAAGCTTAGTATGATATGCATATATAAATTAATACTTGTGACTTTGGTAAAATTTGCTTTTGGCTTTTCCTTCTATGGAGAAAGGTCTCTGTAGTGTAGCTTAGTTGTAGTAAGTAAACCTAAAATTTACAATTTGTGATTACTTATAAGTTTTGTATTCACTCTCACTCTCTTGCAGTGTTCTACTTGATTCTTTGTGTATAATCAGTATCACTTAATTTAAATAATTCACATCATGCATGATGTGTCTGAATGCTTACCTGATATGAATGTATGATTTAGCTGTAAAATAAAATATTGATCAATGACCAGTGGAGAGAAAACTAAACCCAAGTATTAACTTATTCACGCTTTAGTTAACAAGCATCAAATTTTCAAGTTGTCTGACCAAGGAAGAAAAGCTTTGGTTCTCTCCTTCCATTTTTCCAGATCATTGGAAAATATCATGACACATACTTATTGCAGCATTGGAGTGCTAGTATTTGATTTACTGGATGTATATGCAGATAAGGCGCGGGTTACACATGTCGCCGACACACAAAAACGACATACCCTAAGTAGAATTTTT
>JALLAW010000951.1:0-10640 GCA_036939535.1 Cyclotella kingstonii | reverse complement strand
GGTATCCCAACTGACTAAAGATTGCATGAAAAGCGCTCAGAAGCAAATCTTTGCTAATTCAAGCATGCTGCACATCAGCTCATATCTCCTAACAAAACAAGACATCCTTTCTATAGCTCTTTATTTCACTGGGGAGTGCATTTGCTCACAGCATTTGTGATTTCTCCATCGCAATCTTCCTTTCCACATTATATTATCCACACCACACACTCAATTCCCCAAATATGGCTTTAGAAAGGAATTGTTTTGTCTTCTTTCTCTTCTTTGGTGCCAAGATGTTTATACTCTAGAAGCATTTGATATTTCCTTCAATAATCCTTAGCATTCCCTTGAAGAGAAAAATCTTTACTTACAAGTAATACCAGGTACATATAAAAAACTAATACAAAAATGCCATCTGCAATGTCAAACCTGAAGATAAACACCTAAATTAATGAAACATTACTACAGAAAAATGCTTAAAGCACTAATAGTATCATGAAATATTACATCATGATTTCAAATGTGGAAAGTCAAAAATGTAAGTTGCAAGAACCTGAAATTGGTTATTACTAGAAAGATTTTGAAGAAGTTTCTATACATTGAATAGGTCCTTGGACAATTAGGGTCAAAATGAAGATTAGAATACATGGTTTTAACCTGTATTGAATTTCTAAATCTAGTTGAATTAGTAAGAGATAAAACAAATCTCAAGTCATGTTATAAAAAAATTTAAACAAGTCTTGTTAGCAAAACTTATTTGGCCTAGAAAAGTACATATATGACCAAGGTAAAGAATTCCCTTTAGAATATTTCCAGAAAATATAAGAAACCATTCATTATATGTGTATTCAACAAGTATCACCTTCAATGAAATGTAATCTGTGAATGGAAGGATCATTTTGTTTTATACACATTAATCAATTCCAATCCTCCAAAGAAAGTGAAAGAACCATGTGAATAAGTTGATGCAGCACCAGCAACAACTATGTATGCGTTGAGAATAAATGTTACAGCCACTTTAGGAAGCACTGCTGCTACATTCATTTACAATATGACATGAAATATTCTCTTAATTACAGATTGGCTTTTGATATTAAAGCATTTTGACCATTTTTTATGCAAACTTACTTGGTCAAAAATGTAAATATGACTGTTTTCAAAGAGAACCTGTCTTGAAGCTAATTTATGATTCAACTGAATTAGGACATATGACAATATGCCCATTTACGATGGAAAAGATTCGTACTCATCGAACGTAACTTCGATTCTAAGACATGGAGTTATGGAGAGACTGTATATAAGGGTGATAAGATGATGAAACATTGCAGAATATTTTTTAACACAAAATCTCAAAGCTTTAATTTATTGTAGGTTAGATTTTTGTTATCAGTCCAAATACTAATTTTAAATTTTTATGCCATAGATATAACTTTTTAGAGTCATTGATGAATGTTCTTGTCTATTGGAGCATAAGTTTTGGGCTACACTCTTTTGAGTTATACACTTTAGGGAATTCGTTTTGTTCAATTTATCCTCCCAAGTGGATTTCAGATGCATTTTTATGGATTTGAAATGGTACATTGTAATATGGAAATGCATTAAGTACATCATTGTCTATTACCATTTTAATTATTCATTCGTTTCAGTTGACCATGGAATTTTTTCACCAGGTTGATCTTTATGGGGTTTTAATGTTTAACATCTACTTGACCATCTGTCCCTTTGATAATTGGCTGCTCATATGAATCTTAGCTCATATAGATTTTTAGATTTGGCCAATTTAAGTATGGCATGAACTTTCTTTTTTGATGAATAAAGGTCCCTAGGTGTTAAAACATGATTCGAATATTTCCTCTTTCATTTACAACATATTTTGAATCTTGACTCACTCAATGGACAAAAACAAAATTAAATTTCAATTTTAAAAGAAATATTTTTCCTCGGGCAATGGATGAGCAGTGCAGGGAATGAAGTGGGAGAATTATTTGAGTTTACCATGGGTGAGTCATATTTTAAAACATGTCCGCTTTCATTGGCTCAAAATATTGAATTTCCACCCATTCCCACTGACAATGACAAAAAACAATAGTTTTTGAATTCTGCACAATTGTACCTTACAAAGATGGACGCGATTGATACCACTTTTATCGAGGAAACTCCACTCACGGTCCTATTGGACAGAGCTGCTAAGCTCAAGAGTTTCCAGCTGTCGCACGAGCGAACAAAATATGATCGATATCCATCATTCTACCAAAACTCGTTATTTCCATGTAAAGAAGTACTGGAAGCAAGGGCACAATTGACCTTTCAAGATCGACTGGAGGCAGCCACACGCATAAAGCAAGAAGGAAACGTTGCTTTTCGAGAATGCCGATGGCATGAGGCATTGTCCAAGTTTGAAAAATCCATTGCAGTGTTTCGCTTTCTAGAAAGCACAGATCCAGAGTGGAGGAAGAATGTGAGGAATAACAAGTTAATTCAACAATATAGATTAACGCTAAACGCACCTAAATGCTTGCTAAAATGATTCATGTGCAATGATTTCTATTTTGCATGCTTTTATTGGTTTGTAGGGAATCAAAGATCGATTTGTCAAAGAAGAGTTTTACGAGTGCACAGGAAAAGAAGACCAGCGAAACCTCAACCTTTTCCTCAAGCAATGTTACACCAACCTCTCACTGACATTGCACAAACTAAAAGAGTACAGTGTCGCTGTCCAAGCCTGTGACTATGCAATAGCAATAGAGGAGACATGTGATAAGGCCTACTTTCTTCGAGCGCAGGCTCGTCTCTCTCCTCTGAGTTCAGGTGAGCTAGAACAAAAGCTCGCTCTGAATGATTTGCAAATGGCCCTCAAGAACAACCCAAACAATAAACAGGCACGGTAAGAATGCCACTTTCATAACTGCATATTATTTTGCATTGTATAATTCTTCATAGTTTACGTCATTTTCACTCTCGCATGTGGAATTCGATTTAGGAAACTAATAAGAGCATTAAAAGAAAGGTTTAAGTCCCAGCAGAAAAATGACAAGTGTACCTTTAAAGATCTGTTTGACAGGGGAGAAATATACTTCAGCCAAGAGCTTTTTGAGGAGAGAGAGACTCGAAGGAAGAGCAAAGAAACTGATAAAGCTATGGCAAATGAGAGAGATATCATTTTAGAAAGACAAATAGTAAAGTTTTCTGAGGAGCGAGGAATGGATGAAGAGGAAAAGAAATTGAAAATCAATCTTCTGACCCATGAAGAGATGCTACCTGAAAGAAATAGTGTACACATTCGTCGGATAGATTTCCGAAACCCAACCGAAAAGATGATACAGGATGCAAAACTAATGGGAGTAAATCTTTTAGATCCACCCACCATCGACTTGCTTGAGCAAATGCAAAAAGAAAAAGATACTGGCGACTGCTGTGTGGGAGAGAAACCTGATGAAAACGTTGCAACTACCAGCTTGCTCACAATCGAATACAATAGTGTGATATCGAAGGATCATTTGAGTCGCAGGTATTGCTATTCAGTTTTATTTCTAGTAGTAGGGATCATCATTACGCTCGCTGCTAGCTTTTATTCTTCACAATCATTTTTCAAGGCGGTTATGTCAAACTTTCTTTGATACATTTTCACAGAAAATTCGAGCTGTATGAGTTATATGTTTCATCCAGTTGCAAATAAGTAATCATTTTGTGAATCTAGGGTTCAATACTTTTTCATAAACTTTCTTCTCATTGTCTACATTATTGGAAGGCCTCAACAATAGAATTAATCAAGTGGCTCTTGTGCCCATGTCAGACACACACCCAATGGATGATGGAGTGTCTAAGCACTCAGGCGGCTCTAATAGAAATCTAAAAAGCAAAGACAGTGATGGCAACAAAGATGATGAGGAGACAGATGGCACCACGGATGGGACTACAGATGACGATGACAACCTCAATGATGAAGAGAATGAAATCCTTGAGACAGAATGAGCGTGGACAAAAGAGTCAATGCTGTAGTAGCGGCGACAGAAGAGATAATGATGGTTAGAAATACTTTTCAAATTAGATATAATATTCATCTGAAAAATCTATTGTCGTGCAATATTACAGTGCTCAAAGATTCTAGACGTTGAGAGGGACAACATTTATGAGGAAACAAAAAACATATGAGAAATTAGTAAAAGATTTGACTGGAGGAGAAGAAAATACTTTAGCTGTATTGGGGAATGCAAATTTTCTAACACATGGTATGGGTAGTCCATCCATCCCAACTTGTACATTGAGGAGTAGGTGTCAAAGAGAGTTTGGCAGTATGTTGAAATTGATGAAATCAGAAGGTCAAAATTATTGGCATACTGTGAAACTGTGATGGAGGGTTTAGAAATAGATGGAAAGAGGTTCTGGTCGCTGCTAATTTGTAAAAACAAATCTTGTCAACGCAGAACATGGGACAGAAATGTTCCTGCTGCAATCAATATTTTGTATCTGTTTCTATGTTGCGCTAGAGGAGAAGAGAAAGTAACATTGTTTAGAAGAGGTTAGTTGATTTCTTATGATGAATCAAATGGTACAGTGGAGACTGTGATATTCATTGTCTAGTGTAGATCAAGGCAATGCAATTGAAGACTCTGTTTCCAATTGTGTAAATGAAATTTCCGTCTAAGTTTTAAGCTCAAGGAAGCATACAAGCATCCATCAACGGTTGACCAAGACCTCCAGAAACCATTCTCAAATATTCAACTTCCTCTGGATTTAGAGTAGTGTCTCCCCTGTCAAAACGTAATCTCCCCACGCCAGTAATCTCAAAATTGTACAATATATGCTGAACTTCGATACTGCTAAACCTTCGAATATCGACAACATGCACTCTCGAATGAGACTCCTCTTGAGATTGAGCAAGTGCCGATTCAATCAGCGCATTAGTAAAAGTCTGACGAACAGCTCTAGACTCAGACAAGGCAACAATGATTGAGCCCCACTTCATGAGCTTATTCGATGTCTCACCCATTAGGAGAGAATCTTGGGTAATTTCAGTCCCTGCATTTGTTGGATAGAGACCCATAGCATCCAAGAAAGGTTTGAAGATTGTAATTTTGTTCAGTGGAATAGCCTTCCGCACGTTTTCATCATAATCCATGTGGTAATAATGACCATGGTCATAGTAACAGTTGAATTCATCCATGGCAATTGTAAATGGCTTCTTTGTTTGGCTCATTAATGCGAAAATGACTGTACAGTAGCATCCGCTGGAGAGAGAAGTACTTGCTTTTCCTACACTCAATAGCTTATTCAAACAAAAGATAGAAGATGTGGATGCGACGTCTGTGTCATCGTTAGGGGCTAGAGACGATTTCTCGTTATCTCCTTCACTCTCTATTTTAGATGACACTCTTTCAATTTGATCCTCAGAAAGGAAATTCTTCATATCATCTTTCGCTACAGTCATCCCAGTAAGATCTTCTCCATGAGAGACTAGAAGCTGCTCACAAAATTCTTTGGCGATTTCAGGCAAATTGTACAGCCCAGTCCGATATGTGCAGGGCTCTACATAGTAACCATGTTTTCGTAGTCGGTCTCCATCGGGGTGATAGACAACAATATGCCCAGACATACGGGCAGAGGCAACGAGACCGGCGAGGGCTGCGGTCTGAGGAGAACACAACAGATAATGAAGAGGAAAGCAGGAGTTAATAAAAATGAGAGGTTACATTCACAAGAGTTGATTTATATGAGAGTCAATTCCATCAAAATGTATTTGTTCACCTTTCCTACACCTCGTTTTCCTGTGATAAAGATTCTAGCAGCTCCCTTTTCCTCGTCCTTATCTGGTTCATCATTGGAACAATTTGTCGCCTCCACAATCTTACTTGCAGCCTCCTTCATAGCATCTCTCATCATGATACGTTTAGTGTTTTTATTAGCCGCTAGTTCCCACTCCTCAACCATCCTCCCTTTCCCTTCGTTGTGGTGAACATTGAGAGGATAGATTAAGTTAGGGACACCGGCATCATTGGACTCTGTGAAAAAATGAGAGACTCGATGATGAGATGAAGGAGTTTGACTAGAATCTTCCGATGAGGAATGCGGTGAGGTGTCCAGCTCGTTCTGTTGCTGAGGTCGAACTTTTAGAAGATCCATGAAAACAGGAACGGGATCATCTTTCTTAGTATTCATGACATGGATAATATTATTCATATCCATGTCTTTCTTTTCAACATTTTTCGTCTGTTTTTCTTTTTGATCTTCAAGTGAATCATTATCTGTATCAATGTGCGCATTAGACGTGGCAGTGCCAGATCCAGCAGTAGCTTTCATTCGACTCTGAATCATTTTCAAAAGTTGCTCCAACTCATGCTCAACCATATCTCCAAAGTTTGGTAACTTGGCAAGCACAGGCTCCCTCTCTCTCACTCTTTCCTCAGCAACCTCAAAGAGGGCATCTACTGCATCTTGCTTTTCTGTCCATGTGTTCATATTGAGTATTTTTATCAAATCGTCTTGTACGGCGATTTGAATGGATGTGCGAAGTTGTTTGGAAATGCGTCGTTTCCTGCTAGAAGCATGAAGGCTGGGAGAGCCATGGGCAGGATGTGGGGTGAGAGATGGCGGGAGAGGGAGGTTGGATAGTTGCTGGAGTGTTGGTACGCCATCTTGGATATTGATCGAATCATAGATAGGGGGAATGGATAATGATGTTTGACCGTTGGATAGCAATAAAAGAAGATAAAAGTGAGTCCCGAATGGATAACTCACAAGGACAAGGACAAGGACAAGGAACACATCTTGAGTGCAGTAGAAAGTAGTCGTACTTGGCATGATGAAAGCAATATGACAACATGACAGGAGGTCCTCATTGAGATCCTCATTGAGATCCTCATTGAGGTTCTCGTTCCTTACCCTGAAAGACCACAAGAGATTCCAAACTTTTTCTAGTGGCCAATTCTGGTTTCCAGTCTTCAATGTCATCCCATGTCTGATTGGACATCCACTCCTCATCAGTAATGACCCATCTTTCAGTCCATAGTCGTCCCTTACGTGAATCTAGATCAGCACTGATTTTGGCCTGTTTCAAACGATAGGCCCGATCCTCCTCACGCCGAGCGCTCTGTCGGCTATGATAGTCACTCTCCCACGTAGGAATAGCTGTAACTTTTCTGGCACTGCCGAAGAAATCCTCCTCGAGATCACCGTCTGGCCTACGTTGCTCGCGGTACTCCAAATCGTCAGCCGTAAACAGATTGTCTATGAGTGAATCGTAGTCGAGCTCATCGTCGTCGTCCTTTTCGTTCACCTTGGGAGTAAGGCCGGGTGGCATGCTTACAAACCGATGGGCAAGTCCACACGCTGGAACTGGTACTGAAGGGAGTGGCCCGCAGCGATGCCAGGCCACCGGTCGGAGTCTGCTCCAGCGGCGAAGAGAGTTTGGGGCTTGTTGGAGAGCTTGTCGGAGAAGAGTCATCGTTTGCAGGTGCGCTGAGGAAGGAACGACGTCAAGTCAGCGTCAGCGAGTCAACTCATCTACTGATGGATTCATTATGCCATACACCATTGAATAGACTTGATCACTTTGATCATTTAGAATTATAGTACTGGAACTTACCTGTAAGTAATGTATGTACCATTTTTTTGTATCAAATCGTAACAATGGTACCAAATTGCATCAAAATGTTAGAATTGTGAGTCACCATACTCAAAAGGAAATTTCATTGTGAAGCCTTCTCCAATTCATAATTTCATTATTTCAGATACACTTTGATACATAATATGTATAAAATTTAAGAGGCAACCTGTAACTGTGTCCTATAATTAGTTGGAACATTTGGTGACCTTGTCATCTGACAACCATGGTATTTTAGAATTGCTGCATCAATATTACATGCAAACTTTCTGATTAATCAATCAATGACCTCTTCATATGCAAACAATCACATTGTCATGCACAAAAATTTAGATGTCTATTAAAAGCACAGTTGTATAAGTGGAACATACTAAAGATGATTGAAGGAATGAGACCAGTCAACAAAAACACATATGAAAGTAAAAGCATCCCTACACCAGGCATGGACTACACCCACTAGAGGTAGTTTCAATCATTTGAGGGTCTTTATGCTAGACTAAAAGGGAAGATGATTAGAAGTTACATGAACTCTTGTGTTCCTAGGGAAAGATAACAATAACTTTGATGGAGAATTGATACATCTAATAGGATCAGCATTGTCTTGGCTGCAGTTACTCAACAAACTTGTTAATGGATGCACTGTAGCTTCTTCAGTATTTATTCTATTGGAGATGAGTATCCCACTGAGCTTTGGTTCTAGAAATTATCAACTTTTCCAGAGTACAAAAATAGTCAGTAAAGTGCACAGTTTTCTGTGCAAGCAGAATACATAACATACAAGAAGTACTACAACATCAAAAATGGTTCATCGAAATTTGATGAAACTATGATTGCATGCAATAATACAATGGTGGCGTTGCACAAACAGTTTTCTACTACACTAAACACGCTGTTATCAGCGTAAAACTTCAATTTTGAATAAGCAGTCTTGTAACTACTTTAGTACATTCTGAGTAGCTCCAAGGGCAACTTCAGCAAGTACTTTCCAAATGGGGCCTATTCTATTAATCATATTCATACCTATACTTCAGCTGAAACTGATCACACTTTGTATCCACCTGTGCTTTCACTCACTTAGTTTTTGTTGGTATTTATAGTGCTGCCTGGTACACATCCATTATTTCGAAACAACTCATGTAAAAAATGCACAGCGCTCACTGTACCCCATCCCTTTAACATTCTCTACTCATTGTGGAAGACGAAGACATTAGACAACGACGATGGTGATGATGGAGATGACGAAGCTCCTCTTTTCTTGGATATCTTCTTCTTTGGAGGCAATAGACTATTGGCATCGTCAAGGAAAACAGTAGGCAATGGAGTGTGGGGGGATTGACAGGTGGGTGATTCTCCATGGGCCATCATTTTGGATGTTTTCAAAGGCGACTTTGTAGGCTTAGTCAGCTTGGTCATGTTTTGTTGTCCATTATGTGCGGAGAACGAGGAGGTTTGGTATGTATCAAATCAAAGATATTTGGTACAGGGAGGTGAGACGTTCAGAGCGTTCACCTCGCCAACAGAAATAAGAGCGATTTGATACACACGTTTGGTACAAATCGCTCTTACCTAGATACGAGAGAAAAAATCAAGAAATATGTGCTGGAAAGCCTATCTAGCTAATTTAACGGCTCCATATCTAATTGTATCAAACTGTATCAATTAGGTACAAAACACTTTTTGGTAAGTTATAGGTTTACTCCAGTATTTTCTTAAGTTAGGGAGGTTTTATTATTTGAGTGGTTCTGCCAGGCATTTTCAGATCGCCCTGCGCATAATTTTCGCAGGTACAAAGAAAGGTCTTTGCAAAGTTTCTCTAAAGCCTTATCGTCATTGCAACAAGCAAGCATATTTCTGAAAAACCTGTCTCAAATTCGCGTTTTTGGATGAGGATTATCACCATCGGTTTAAAAATAGGAACTAATACTCCAATATCATGTAAAGCAAAATGAGATGCTCATCTGCGCAAAGACACATGCTCAACAAAAACAAACAATCTGCCTTATCAAACTTCTCTACTACTCTCGGCTTTTCCTTTGATCCTTCTTCTGCCATGGATTCTGCCAACCACACAATCAGTAACCTTACAAACAACAACGCACTTTCTCTAGCCACCAATTCGGACACAGGTCACACTCAAAAAATAACTGGTCCGAAAGCTATCATCAACTTCGAGGGGAAGTAAGCTACTCAATCTACCAATCCATAGCACTGAAGAACCTCAGTTACACTTCTTGGAGGAAAATCTTCAACAAAGTCTTGGAGGTTACTTTACAACCTCATGATGGATGGGTAAGTTCTGTGCAATAACATGTTCTTTGACAAAGAGCTTGAAGAAGTTGGACCTTTGTTATAATGAGTTTAATAACAAAGCATCCAAAGAAGCATTGTCTTAAGTGTAAGGTAGTTTAAGTTCCCTCACTTATCTTGATCTCAATGACTGAGATTTGGAAGATGATTGAGTCAAAATGGTATGCCATGCACTGTTTGAAAGCGATTCAAAGTGAAAAATTTGAATCTTAGTGGAAACGGCTTGACACATCAGGGTGTGAATCACATAGCAGATTAAGTGCAGTATTGTAAAGGACTGAGAGTACCTTGCCTTAATGAAAAAGAAAAAAATGTAGGTATTGTGCTCATTGCAGCTGCATTTCATGGAGGTGATGAGGGTCAGTCCATTGAATAAATTGATCTTAATTCAAGCATGATAGATTCTGTTGTTGCTCGAGCCTTAATAGATGCATTTAGCCCTGATGGCAGTGAGTTACTAAGTTTGTCCAAAAAATCTTTGAATAGAAACTCTTTTTTTGAAAATGTAATGACAGATAGATGATAATGATTCTAAAAAGATGCTGACGATGATGAAGACTATCATAATGCTGATAATAGTGGCATCGATGCATTAGCTGACGCACTTGAAATATTATCAATTTAAATTAATTTAATTTATCTTAATAAATTACCACTACTAACTAAAGCTAAAAAGTGGCAGACAACGGTCTTTTGGATTGCCGTCTGAACAACAGCAATGACGCACGAGGCATCACAAATGGGAACCAGT
>JALLAW010000950.1:0-10620 GCA_036939535.1 Cyclotella kingstonii | reverse complement strand
GGCCAAGTTCATACCATACTTTCCCTCTCTACATATATCAATATACTACAGGAGCTGTACAGAGGAGCTTAGCTGGGACACATACACACACACAGACATACAGACACACAGACACACAGTTATTTTATTAGTATAATTAGATACCATTATTTTTGTATGGTAGACTATATAATAAAGGGCCTGAGTCACATTCTAGATTTAAGGCATTTCTCTTAAAGACATTTTCCGAACTACATTTCCAAGGCTTACGGAATAAGAAATGAGGCATTAAGGCATTGATTTAGTTTTTGGGATGAAAAATGAGGCCCTGAGGCATTGATTTGGTTTCAGGAGTGATTTATCAGGCACGAAGACATTGATATAGTTTCAAAATGAGAGATGAAGATATGAGACATTGATTCAGTTTTTGATGTTACAAAAAAGTCCTTCTTGATTATAAAACCAAGTCCTTTATGATTTATACAGGCTTACCTTTCCATTATAAGTTTCACGGAAAATTGAGGCATTGATTCAGTAAGGCGTCATGGAAGCATCGATTCAGTTTCAAAAATGAGAAATGAGGCATTCAGGCATTGATTCAGTTTCAAAAAATGAGGCATTGAGGCATTGATTTGCTCTCAGAAATGAGAAACGAGGCATTGAAGCATTGATTTGTATGTATGAATCAATCTTGACGCATCAGGTATATGAGTACGTATGCTACATGCCAGTAGTAGAGGTCATATCCCCTCATTCTTTGACTATCATCTTCTCTAGATACTACTCTTCTTTTCTATATCTTGATAATGCACAATACTACCTCTCCACCTAAAATTCTAGTACTCTATAACTATACACAAATGTAGTAGAGACGTTGGTAGAGAAGAGCATACTTACATATAGTAGGTATATTAGTTTTTTACTAATGTACTGGGTACTATAAGTCAGCTCTGAATATGAGATCACAAGCTCATATTAGCTCACTTTGTTTGCATCATGTGGGGATAAAATTCTTTCAAGTACTAACCACATCTATAGTAAAGGTTGCCAGATGAGTATGATGTGATGTATGCAAAAAATACCATGGTACGTTAAATTTACTGCTCTTGTTTTATTTTATTTTCATATTTGGTTTTCAAAATGTTTTCTTACTTTCACATCATGTACGCAGTGCCTACGTCAGACCAGAAATTCATTGACGCACTCCTTTTGCTGGCATTGACATTGAATGCTACCTCTAATTTTGACTATCGCTCGACAACTGGTACTTTCTAAACATAATAGTACCTTATCTTCGTATGACCAACCTACTGTAAGACTTCATACAAAGATGGAATTCTGACACATGGTGACATGTCGAACTTTTTGTGCCAGGGTACGCAAGAAAAATTGGATTTATTTATGGAAGGAGCACTCTCTGTGAAATCAAAAATAGGTTCATTTCTCATTGATTTCTGCTCACTGATTCGAAAGAAAAAGGTAAAATAGCCACTTCCATCAATGAAAAATAGCTCGTTTTTGAATATTGATAACTCAACGGCTGCTGTTCGGATCTCAGAAATGTCAACTAGTCTGAACGGTTCAGATTTCAATCTACAAGAATATGTTGGTTTCTGTTTTGCGTACGAAGAACGGAGACATTGGCGGGTGCGCTAAAATTATTTTGCCGAAAAATGAAAACTTAATTTGCCAATATCTTCATGAATATAGATGATATGAAACTTTTTCTACTATAATTAGATCGTCTGTTCAAGCGATAATATTTGATATGTAGTTTAACAGCCTACTTAAATTTTAGAAATTACTCAAAAATATGAAAATAAAAAACAACATCAGTAGTACTGTAAGGGCCATTCTAGACAGTGATGTTTTGGTCGGATCTGACCGAAAAGTCGGGTCTCTACTCAGAAGTCGTTGGGGATATGGTAGGACCGAGGTCAACCCGAAAATTATTCGTAAACTTTCGCACAAAGTGCTAAAACTTTCGCCACTTGTTCAGACAGTGTTAACTTGCAACATTTCATATATATCCTTAAATAGTTAGATTAAATTAACCACGGCAGAAGACCTCGCTCCATCTCTAATTGTACTGCCAGACACAGCATAAGAACAAGCTTGAGGTGGTCTATCACGCGATAAGTTTGATGAAGTTTAGCATCTATTGAAGAGGGAGGACGCTTCTTGCGACGAATTGCATGATTTCTCTTTTTCAACGAAAAAACTTTACCCAATCTGCATGAGACTGCTTGTTGTGTTGTTACAATGTCAATTCATTGTATTTTTTTGTGCATGGGACTTCATTCATACGTTGAATTGGTATTGGCGCAGCTTTTCATTTTTGTAGACATCCTAGGGTGCTACTTACATCTAAAAATCAGAGTCTCACGTTCATTCAATTTGGGGATTTAGTTGTGCTTATTGTCTGACCTTAATACTAAATTACATATGTAAGAGTACGTGCCTAAAATCTTTGGGTGAATAGATCTTACTAGGTAATATAACATACTTAAGTCCTCTACATACCTACAAAATTTAAGCAACTTGTAGGACCGTATAATCGACAGACAGACGCACAGATTTTTGTTAACTCTTGCTATTATAGTATTAGATAATAACATCAAATTTGTTACCTCTCTTTTGAAAATGATAGAGTACGTGAGTTTTGAGCATTGCGATATCCATTGCTGCAAATAAATGAACCTATGTATGATTAATGATATATACTACTCTTGTTTTTTATTTTAATATCTGTAGTTTTCAAGATGTTTTTATTTACTCATGATGTAGTTGATTCGACTCCTACGTGAAACCAGATATTCAGAGAGTCATTTTTTCTGGCGTTGAAATCGAGTACTAATTCAAAATTGATTGGTCCACTTGCGCGAATACGTAAGAGGGAATACAGTAGTACTGTACTTGTAATGGTTAAGAAGCCTAATTATCGTTAGGTGATGAGAATTAAACATTTCGAGATACCTTAAAGCCAATGTTGTCAAAATGTTGTTCAATATGATTATACATAGTAAGGGGCACCCTATCCTTTTAAGCGGCAAAACAATCTAATCATCGTCTGGTCAGAGCAAATTAAACATTTTGCTATCACCTAAGGCCCATTTGGTCAAAATTTCGTTCACAGCAATATAGCTGGGAAATAAATCCCATTACACGGAGTTCTTTCTTGCAGTATAACTAACAAATACAGTGTCGTTTTAATATAATAGTATTACAATAAATCTAATATCAATGAGGTTAGACAGCAGTGAACTAACAGTAAAAGGCTACTACACCACTAATAACAGCATTAGCAAAGGAATTCTCATGGCTGCCTAGTCTAGCCGCTGACCTTGAAATGATGTCTAAACAAAACAATCAAGATGAGAAAATCCCACTTCTGATAAGATGAGTGAGTACCATCACGGATTGAAAAATGAATTCACCACCATCCCCAATGTAAGAATGAAATGAAAGAGATGAGATGCGCTAAACAGTCTTCCAATAGCCAAAATCTTATCTCCACTTCTGGCCTAAAAGGTAAAACCTCCTACAGTAGACATTCCTTCCTTAGCTTGGATTCATTGATGTGTCTAACTTTGTAGTTGTTTCCTCCCTCATCTAGGATGATGTGCCCCATGACAAGTTATAGGGAGATAAAATCATTGGCAGCTTGGTAGCTACAAGAGGGCAACTTCTATAGCCATCAGCTCTGGATATGTGTTGAAAGGATACTTGTATCAAAGATTTGGAAAGAATTTTGAGAAACCAAGATCAAGGATGCTGAGATTGAGCGATTGGGTGATGACATCAAACCTTTTGACCGTTTAAGCAAATTTAAGAAATGAGATTATTTTTTGGAGAAAGTCCTCACTACTGCTCTAAAATGAACTCAGTTCTCATTGATTTATCCCAGCTGATTCTTAAGAAATAGGTGAACAGCGACTTTCAATGATTAAAAATGGCGCATTTAAAATGAAATGTAACTCAACAGCCGCTGGTCATATCTCAAAATCTCAATCAATTGATCAGAACAGCTCGCTGTTAACTATACAAGAATATCTCAGTTTTAATTTTGCGTACATTGAATTGAGATAGTGGCAGCAGGTGACTTCAAAAATTTTATCCAAAAATGACACCATACATCTGTCAATATCTTCATGAATTTAGATGTTATAAAATAACTATTCTAATACATTTTTGTCTATTGGAAGGATTCAAGTTCATATCTAGGTTGATATACCTACTAAAATAATTAGAAAACAATAGACTATCACTAAAAATGTGAAAAAAACAAGAATAGTAGCTCTAAAGGTAACCCCTTCTAGCAAGTTTTCATTTGTAAAAATTATGTGAATATTGTACTTTCCATTGCTGTCTCAGTCTTTTTGTTGTATGGCAACAATAACAAGATTGGCAAGAAAGTTAGGAGAATGATAATTTAGCAACAATGATGTGGAGAGTGACGTTTGTGGGTGTAAAGAACAAAAAGAAAGCCATGTATTAAATTAAATATGAAAGCATACATAATCAAATTGAATATGAATGATTACCTCTGCTGTGTGCCTGTACTCAATGCCAAATGTTGGCTTGTATGAATATTCATATTAGCAGAGAAGTTGAGGCTGTAAATATGCTGTAATCTATCAACATCTTACGATTGAACTGAGCAACTAGTGCTTATGGAATTACATGAAGTCTTCTGAAATCTTTGGATGAAATTTCAATTCAATTTGCAAAGAAGGAGAGTATGGTTGTGAGTGATCCCAGTCAGTTGTGCTGATGGACAGCTCTTTTGTGATAGCTGCTTGTCAAATTATCATCTCTCATTTTAACTCAGGAGCATGACTCTCCTTGAATTTCTCTCGGGTGGTATTGGAAGTGAGGTCCAAATATAATAATCATTTGGAGGATGTTTCTTGCATAAAAGTTGGAGACTGGGTGGATTAGATCTCCACTCCCCAAATTAGAAATTGCCTCATGAGAAATTTCATATTATTAATTAGTGGAGATTTCATCACCAGTAGATTCTTAGATATGGGGCGACGCATGGTCGTAGATTTTGAACAGTCATATGGGTTATAAAGTAGAAATCGCAAGAAGTTTACAGTTAAGGAGCATCTCTGATCCACTATTACTCCACTGTACACCTTAGAAATGTAAACTTTGGTAAGATAAATGGCATCAGAGGACATCTCCAACACAAAAGTTTCATCCAAGTAGAAACATGGGATTCAATTGATTGTTGCAACATAGCTGCTAGCATTTATGTATAAGAATTCACTTTAGACAGCTATTTATCATCATGAGAAATGACATTTCTTTTTAATATCATTTCTTCAGCCTCCATATGCCAAGAAAATAACATAACCTTACACAAATCATATCCCTCAACATCCCTGCACTCACCAATGCAAGTGAAAATTTACCTATATCAAGCTTACTTCCATCAACTTCATTCCAAACTACACCAACTTCTGACAATCTTACATTTAATTTTTCTGCAATTACAATCAACTCTGTGTCAAATGCCCTAAGTGTTTACACAAAAAAACATTTCAAACAGAAAAAGCGCCAATATGAGCAAAAGTATCACAAGGACATAGTGTCATCATAGATTTCTGTCCTTACCAACGTCTAAGATGAAGATTTGAGAATAATAACACAAGTGCAGGTCGATTAAAAATCTTGAATCCACACTGTGTATCCTTCACGCTCGATGAGCATAGCATCTTCACAAAGAAATGAAACGCATGCATCAATAATGTCCGAACTTTTGACCGCGTCGCACAGCTCACTTCCTCTAAATGTGCCCGGGATCCAAAAACTGCCATTGGTAACGTTATTCGAGAAGCCTTGTCATATTGACTCCTAGCTGACAATACTTCCATTTCTTTTAGCAACTTCACCAAACCATCACTGATATCGGTGGCACCATCAGCATCTAGCATAAGACACAGGTGTCCGGAACTTCGAAGCATTCCTGCCTTGACTGCCCCACCTTTTCCAGAATTTTTACGCATCAAAACCAATTTTATTGTGTCACCACTTTGTACGGTTGTAGCGTATTTTCTAACCACATTCGCTGTATCATCTACAGACCCATCATCAACAACGATAAATTCATAATGAAGATAATCTGATTCTTTTCCACCATTTCGATTCAAATTCGTAGCCTTTTCATATAAAATAGACAGTGATTTACGGTTTCTGTTTAAATATTCAAGAGATGTATCCAGCATTGATGGAAGGCGCTTCTCTTCATTATTAATGCAGCAAAAGCTTTGGTATCATCAACTGTTCTTTCCCAATGATCTATTTATGAAAGTATTATAGTTGGATGACTTACCTTCATTGTATGCTGGTATTACGAGGGATAGTACTTGGCCTGAATAAAGAAAGCGATAGTTTCATTGTCTGATTGATATCCCAAATGTAAAATTGAATACTGGATTACAGATTTCCTAACCTTGACTCCTATCACTCTTTCCAGTCAAAATGATTTCTTCGCAGCTTATTCCACCTTCTAAACTGATGTACGCAGGATAAAAAATATAGCATAGCATCAATAGAGACGCTACGACAAAAATAGAGGAGACTAAACTAAATGGTGGTAGCTCAACGACTCTATATGATTGGCATGGTCGAATGAGATAATTGAAGATGAAACAGAATGAAGGCCATCCTACAAGTCTCCGTACGGCCGCCATAATGGTGGGAGGTTGGGTTGATCTCGTTCAACTATAGGCAGATCGATAGAAGGTACTCCTACATACTACTCTGGATTTTGATAATGTATAGTAGGACTTTCGTGGACCTCTATGTTTGGTCGACTTTTGTACCTGGCATTTTGCTCAAGCCGACGCACGGTCGAAAATACCAAATCTCAAGGTTCCACGAATCCAACGATAATGATAATCCGTATTATTAGAAGTACTACCTTACACCATGAAAATTTTCTGCTACTTTGTCACTTTCGCCCACTTTTCGACATACAGATGCACTGCATTCACAGCACGGTGGTTAATGCAAACTCGTCCACTTTTATCACCAACATTACATGCTGATCTCCGCGAAGCACAGACATTGGTAAACCTTGTTCACACAGATGACTTTGTCCGTGCTATTGATATCCTCAAACGTGACATGGGAATAACACCTACGCCGGATGAACAAAGACCACCAATGTATGCGATAGGAAAATTAGTTGCTTCTCTTCCTTTGGAACACGTGAGCGGAATTAGACTCGCGGATTGTGAATTCATGACACTTATCAGTCAGATAAAGCAGAATGTTGCTGATATTACTGGAATTCAATCTCTGGACACAATTGTTGCTATTCGTGCTGGTCATGATGGAAACGGTGGTTATGGATATGAATGCAAGACGAACGGGAGCAATATCACGATTACTGCTGCTGTTTACACTGCTGCCGTGGCGTATGCAAGGGAAAATGAAGTGAAAGAGATTGAATTGGAAATAAACCGCCTTGTTCCAATGATGTCCACAGATGCGTAGTTGTCATCCATTGCAATTGGTACAGATTTATCAATATTAAATACTTTTTTTAAAAAAATATTTCCTGAAGTAGAAAAATTCCACTTTATTCATACGTGGGAGTAATTTACAAACATTAACCTTCATTCTTTGTTGGCACTGATGCAGAAATTTTGCCGAGAACCAAACCACATCTAACCCTAGAATCAAACATGGGATGAAATACTACTCAAATTGGCGAATACACTCATGGGAGTACCAGCTGCGATCTCGTCCCTTCTTTTTTCCCTTAGGTAACGATCAACTGCATCAGCAACGCCTCTGCCTTCATGAATTGCCCAAACAACTAAACTTTGTCCACGTCGACAATCCCCAGCAGCGAAAGCACCCTCGATACTTGTCCGGTAGTCACCATACAATGCATGAATATTATTCCTTTGGTCCATGTCTAAATCTAACTCCTTGGCAACATAATCCTCTGGAGACACAAAGCCCATTGACAAAATGGCTAGATCACATGGCCACTCGCGTTCACTTCCTTGTATCGCCATGGGACGACCTTTACTCATATCCACATCCTGAGTAACAAGGGCCTTAACATGCCCGTTTTCATCGCCGATAAATTCCTTCGTCATAACAGCATACACACGAGGATCTTTTCCAAACACAGCTCTGACTTCTGCATGACCGTAGTCGATTCCAAACACACGGGGCCACTGTGGCCATGGATTGTTTGGTGCACGCTCTGCTGGAGGCTGGGGCATCAGTTCGAAGTTTGTGACAGACTTGCACCGATGACGCATGGAAGTTCCAATGCAATCAGTACCAGTATCACCTCCACCAATAACAATTACGTCTTTGCCTGCTGCTGTGATAAACTTACTCTTATCCCAGTTAGACTCCAAATGACCTTCCTTTGTCAAGAGAAGACGCTTTTGGTTTTCAGTGAGGAATTCCTGCAGTGTCATGAAAACGATTGCCAAGTATGGTTTGCGAGAATCTATCAAAATAAATGTTGAGAAAATGAAAATCATCAAGATCACAAACCA
This sequence comes from Cyclotella kingstonii, assembly GCA_036939535.1. Taxonomy (NCBI): domain Eukaryota; phylum Bacillariophyta; class Thalassiosirophyceae; order Thalassiosirales; family Thalassiosiraceae; genus Cyclotella; species Cyclotella kingstonii. The sequence continues at coordinate 2,104 of JALLAW010000950.1, read as the reverse complement.
TTGCAAAATGGACTCCCTTCAATTCTCTCCCAATTACAGGTAAATCTCTAGGTTTAGTAGCCCCTAGACAGAGGGAGAGTGCATCATAATTAGCTCTCAGCTCGTTAACATCCACATTTTTTCCAATGTCTGCATTGGTGATGAATTCAATTCCCTCTTCGCGAAGCAAGTTGACACGACGATCGACAGTTTCCTTTTCTAATTTCATGTTTGGAATACCATACATTAGTAAGCCACCAATACGATCAGCCCGCTCAAACACAGTTACTTTGTGCCCCATCTGATTCAATTGATCAGCAGCAGCAAGACCAGAAGGTCCAGATCCAACAACAGCAACAGTCATACCTGTACGCTCCTTAGGAATACGAGGAACAATCAAGCCTTCGTTCCATGCATTGTCAACGATGGAGTACTCAATATCTTTGATCGTCACGGGAGCATCCACAAGACCAGCAACGCATGCGCCCTCACAAGGAGCGGGACAAACACGTCCAGTAAACTCTGGGAAGTTATTCGTCTTGTGCAAGCGTTCAATTGCATCCGACAACTGTCCATTGTAAACAAGATTGTTCCACTCAGGGATAAGATTATTTACGGGGCAGCCAGTGTGGGTTTGACAAAAGGGAGTACCACAATCCATGCATCGGGCGGCTTGAACTTTTCTTTCAATGGAAGTGTGCTTCTCCTCGTCACGACCTTCGATTGGGTTAAGTTCTTCCCAGTCCAAGACTCGTCTGGAAGGATCACGATAGGGTTCCTTGTTTCGTTGGTAGTTAATGAAGCCTCGTAGTTTTTCAATTGGTTGATAGGACCCATCACGGCGTTTCACCCTGATTCAAAGGAAAATTCAAAAACGTTAGGATTTATTTGGGAGTATTGGTCGACCTCATGCTATGATGAGTGAAATTGCACAGAACATCTCACTTAGGCTCATTATCATGATCGTAGATACCTTCGCGCCAAATTTCATGACGTCCATCACTGCCAATAGGCCCACCATATGACGTTCTTGCGGCTTTTGTAGAGAGAGATCGCTTTGTCAGATTTCGACAAGCGTTTCGTCTCAACGACGTGGATGCCATCATGCTTCAGATGTTGAGTATAGTATGGTATTGCTGTTTGGGGAGGAAAATCAACAGTTATGTCTGTCTCGAACACCCTCTGACAGAGAAGATACACCTCTCTACTGCCGAAAGTTCAAATAAAATTTGTATTGGAAGTATGAAGTCCTACACAAGGATAAAATTCAAGAACATGAAAGTTCTAGCTCTTTGGAAGAAGAGCATTATATCCAGTGAAAGAGACGTTTTATGTCCACACTTGAGCACAAAACGCATTCCTAGCCCTAACATATTTTTGTTTAGTAGATGTTTCATGTTGGTGTTCAATGCTAACAATAATTATATATTAAACATGAGTCATATCTCATGTTTTATAACATAAATGAATATTTTATATTCATAAATGGATAGTGCATGTTGAATGCTTTCAGTCAGTGTATAATTTCTCCTTGGATTGTCATTATAAGCTCAAAGCACCCATTCTGCAATCTCTTGTCATGTCACTTTTGGAGCATTGTTTCTTTGGCTATCCCATGTGCGCAGGAGATTTGTCTTGGAGGTGCCCATCAACTGTGACATACCTTCAAATGTCATACCTCTGCTTCTGTACTGCTTACACTGTGAGACAGCTTTGAAATGCTGTCTCATGGTAAATCGGACTGGTCTTTTGGAAGGATGAATCATTGAAAAATAAAAACAATGAATAGTAAATCGGAGTCCTCTTTGAGAAGGATGAATCATTTAAAAATAAAAACAATGATTTTGATTTTTGTATTGAAAATGTGATTGTAATATTGATTGTTTTGTTTATTGTCATTGCCAATTTTTGGCACAATCCATTCCTACGCAGATTTAGCCATGCAGGAAAAAATGGATTCTCTCCATCCTGTACATTTTTGGTGTTTAAACAACAACAATATGGTATTATAGGGGTATGTGACAAAAATGCAACTGGAATATGCAACTTCAGTTGCATTTTCTACATGACTTCAGTAGAGGCATATGGATTCCGAAATGGAGGCAGAGTTGAAATGCAACTGGAG
>JALLAW010000949.1:0-11789 GCA_036939535.1 Cyclotella kingstonii | reverse complement strand
ACCAAAGTGCTCACATTTTGAGAGATTCTCTCACAACTTCACACCATATCCAAAAACGTTCTGACCCAAGATAATCAACATGCCAAGACTTTCTCCTTCAGGAGCACTAACTTGAGCAAGAGTTCACATCTTTGACTCAAAGTTCTTATGGAACATGAGATGAAAAATGACGCTTCTGATGAAACTTGTCATCAGAGCCTCACCACTTACAACAACATGGCCTGACTTTTGCACCTGAAAGTCAATCTTAGCGCTGCGGTGCTATGGTCCACAACTGCAAGAAAACCAGGCTCCAGGTGGATGACAAAGATGGAAATGGTGGATTTGTTGATGCATATGATGCATCGGCATCAATGTTCAATGATCTATCCAACAAGTACCAAAATGCCTGTGTCACTCCAGATACTCTGGATGACATGGGCATGTATGTCCATGCTTCCACTGTGATGGGATCCATCTCGAAGAAATGTGGGATCATCGATCCTACCCAAGTTGGTCAGCCCCTCCGTGATGATACATGGATCTGCAAGAAATGGAAGGAAGTCAAAGCTACTTTGATTGTCTGCCTCCAAAAGTTCACTAACTCTGGGAATCAAGATTCAGACCACATCTACGATAAATGGGTCAAGTTTCTTGACAACTCTGGCATGGCTACCCTTGTTGATGCAACTTCAATTGGGGGTCTATTTGTTCACGGAATAGCGCTATGTCATGCCAGTATGTTATCTAATAGTAACTGAGATTATTTAGATATTATGGCTACAATTGTTTGTTGTAGTCGTCTGTACGACTTATCATATGGTACTGTATAGTACTATTATACTTACTCCAACACACTCCTGCAATTTTAGCATACTATAATAGGGTGGTGAAATTGGATCTGTAGGTATAACGCGTAGTATAATAGTACGTATGTAGTGACGCTGTTGTCATTCACGTTGTCTTCTTGTTCGTTTCGTGAAGGGAATTATTCCAATTGTAGTTGGCATGATCGTCTTCTTTCCCATTTATATGATCATGATCGTCTTTAACGTTTATCAGCATTGTGCAAAAATTCTTGGTCTTGTCCCTGGTTTGGTTTTGTTAGCCCATCTGACTACTGTATAGTACTATTATACTTACTCCAACACACTCCTGCAATTTTAGCATACTAAAATAGGTTGGTGAAATTGGGTCTGCATGTATAACGCGTAGTATAATAGTACGTATGTAGTGACGTTGCTGTTGTTCATGTTGTCTAAGCCGTTAGTAAGTTTAGTATGTAGGAGGAGTACTGCATATACTGATGTCGGAGTATGGCGGCACATGTAGAAAATTAGGCGGCTCACGTGAGACCCGGTATTCTATCGCAATACAGTATGGATTCCTTACGGGGTACTATGGCATACAGCGGCGGTGCACGTAGAGGAGCCCGTAGCATCGGCCCACGTAAGCCCTGGTACAATTTTCTTTTCTCTATGAGAGGCTGCATTAATGTAGTGTCGATGGTCATCTGATCTGTCGACGATGAATGTTCGACGTATGTTGTTATCGTTTATATGATTATGATCGTCTTTAACGTTCATCAGCATTGTGCGAAAGTTCTTGAATTCTTGTCCCTGTTTTGGTTTTGTTAGCCCATCTGACCACATTGTTTGTGTGGGGCAGTGATGAATGTTGATGTGATTCTTGTCGACATGATCTTTAACAAAAAAATATCTGTTGTGTATATGTTTTGATCTCTTTGACGCTGTTGTGCGTCCATTTATTTCTAACATGATAGCACTTTGATTATCTTGATACAGGACTGAGGGCTTGAGATTTTATCCCTGAGCAGTCATGAAGTTTCTGACCCAAAGAATATGAGATAGGGCATCATACACTGCAATCAATTCAGATTCTGTGGAACTTTTGCTATTTAGCTTTTGTTTTCGAGATGTTGAAAGTATCATCCCACGACCCAAAGTCATACAAGCACCAGAGTGTCCACGACAATCTGAGTGTGTTGCATATGAGGCGTCAACATACCATTTCATGAGATGTAGGGATTCTGCACTCAGGATGAGGGGGATGTCAGCTGATCCTTTCAGATATTGTAACACTCGTTTCAGTTTACTCCAATCATCTTCATCTGGTGCTTTTACTCGTGTGGTTAAGAACGCAACTGCTGTTTGTATGTCTCTTCTTGCTCTGCATGACAAATATAGTAATTGTGCAACTGCGTGGTGAAAAATCAGTGCCTGTTCTTCTGGTAGCGTCATTGCATCTGTTGTATCTTTGGTTGTGAAGAGGTTATCTGTTGCTGGTGCTGTAGAAAATATTTTGGGCACAAATGGTTGCATGGAAATTGATACAGATCCTTGGATGGTATAGTCAAAGTCCATGCCCAGCTAGTTAAATGTTGGTCCGTGAGTTACGGTTGTTTTTCCATATATTTTTGTGAGCAATGTAATGAAATTGTTGATTTCTTTTTTGTTGACATATGCGCCGGACCAGCTTTCAAGGCACATACAAGTTCTACCACATCAGCACTGGATGATTGATATCCCGAAGACAATGGACGGAGCTCCCTATACCCACATCCATCATAACACAAATCTAACGTGCTGCAGCCAACAATAACCACATTATAACAGGACTAACCTTTGAGGACAGACAAGGACATGTTTTCCCATGGCACAAAGAACTTGATGACTTCATCACACCCCAAGTAGCACAACCACATACAGATATACCTACTCAACAATGAAGTAGACATGCCCAATATTGATGCAGTAATACCGATCCATAACCACCCAAGACACGACAATATAGATGAAGCCATAAACATACCAAACATCAATGAAGATGCTACAGCACTCACACATGTAACAAACAATACCAACATCCTACCCAACACAAATGATATTAACGTCAACAGTGAGTCGACCCAAATCCTACGAAGATCAACACGCATAAGCAGAGGAAGACAACGCCATCTCCCATATGATGAAATCATCATGCCTACCATTGCAACATCAGAAGCGCACCCAACAACTCCAAATGAGTCAGACATCACACAGCATATAATAGGGCTCATACTCACTCAATACTCACTCAAAGCTGGACTCAAATACTTTAAAACTAATGGATATGATGCTGTCAAAAAGGAGCTGCCACAAATTCACGACATGAGCACATACTAGCCCGTGTATAAACACGACCTCACTCCAACACAACGATATAAACCACTTGAGGCAATGATGACGCTCACTTAAAAAGAGATGGAACAATTGAAGGTTGTACATGTTTGAGTGGAAGTGTACAACGACAATATATCCAAAAAGAGGATGCACCTTCTCCAACAGTATCTTCAGACTCACTGTCTATCACCTCCATTATCAATGCACACGAACGCAGACACGTGGCAACACTCGACCTCCCGGATTCATTCCTCCATACACCAACGGATGAAGTCATAAAAATAGTCTTACGCGGTAAACTCGCAAACTCATGGTCCAAATCATGCCCTCCACATACCGGAAATACATTACACTAACAAAACAGGGAGAACCTATCCTTTATGTACGTCTAAGCAAAGCCCTCTATGGCCTCCAATGAAGCGCACTACTATTCTACAAAAAAATCTCATCTGAACTCATAATATATGGTTTTACTATTAACCCCTATGACCCATGCGTGGCAAACAAAATGGTAGATGGCACACAAATGACAGTTATATGGCACGTGGATGACCTGAAAATTTCACATAAAAAGAAAACAAGTGTTGACCATATACGGTTAACTAACAGTCAATCATGGACCCACCTTCAAATACCTTGGCATGGACTTGGACTACTCAACCCCAGGCTTAGTACAAATAAGCATGATACCATATATTCAAAAAATCCTCGACTAATTCCCCGAGGACCTCCAACATTCAACAACTTCCCCAGCAGCCAATCACCTCTTCACAGCAAAAGAGCCAATGGACTTTAACCCCTTACCAGAGGAGCAAGCCCTCATATTCCATCATGTAGTCGCACAATTACTATATCTCTCAGGAAGAGCGCCCCGAGACATACAAACTGCAATCGCATTTCTTACCACAAGGGTCCAAAACCCAGATGAAGATGACTGAAACAAACTAAAAAATTTCCTACAATATCTCAAAGATACACTCACCCTATCACAATCTCTCAATGCAGATTCCCTGGATATCATGAAATGGTACGTGGATGCATCATACGCCACACATTCTGAATGCAGAGGGCATACTGGGGCATGCATGACACTAGATCAAGGCATGGCCATATCCTTCTCCAAGAAACAAAAACTCAACAGCAAAAGCTCCACTGAATCAGATCTCATTGCCATATATGACTCACTCTCACATATCCTCTGGGCTCGCCATTTTATGGCCGCACTAGGATACAACATCCAACCATCCATCCTATACCAAGACAATAAAAGCGCCATCATGCTAGAAAACAATAGACGCACCTCCGCGTCGAAGCGGACTAAAGACATACACAACAGATATTTTTACATCAAGGACCACGTTGACAACAATAATTCGTCATACATCATTGCCCAACATCACACATGAAATCAGACGGCTTAACAAACCACTACAAGGCCAACAATTTCGAGATTTTCGCTATCACCTAATGAACATGAACGAAAACCCAGTATAACACACGTCGAACCCATCTCCAACGAACATGACAGCCGAGACGCGTCCCCATCATTATATTCGCGACATCACGCAACACAATTGCTCTACCTACGACATCTAGTATACTTCTAAAATCCAATCTTCCCACGTAGACACATGACAAGATTGCGGGACCTTGTTAAGGTAAGTAGGATACAGAGAGCAACAGAGTAAAAGAGATGGCATCTGTGATAAATCCAGGACAGGTCACCAGACCACCAATAATCTCATAATCTTAAAATAATCTCAGTTACATTAAAAATTACCACACTGGCACTGTAATTCCTCTACTCCGAGCACGAGTAGCCAACCAATCACAGTTGCTTCAACATCACCTCTATTTGTGAGTTCTTCTACGCTTCTTCAATAGACATCAACATGTCCTTCCTGACTTTCCCTGTGTGTGGGAAGACAAGGGAAATTTTGACCATCGTCACACCCTTCGGTTATTTTGAGTGCCTTACCTTTCCCATGGGCATCTCGCCAGCCTCAAACCTCGTCCAAGCTCGCATGGTCTCCATATTGTCTCCTCTTGGAGTTGATCGCCCCACGCTGTACATCGACGGTATACTGCATGTCAGGGGGCAGTCTTGAGAGGAGCACGTCGCGATGCTTGACAAGATCCTTCGTACCCTTGGAGAGACGGGCTTGCAAGAAAACGCAGAAAAAGTCGGTTAGCTCAAATCAAGCTTGAATATCTGGGTTTCGAAGTTACCCGTACTGACTGTAAACCTTTGAAGAGCCGTGTCGCTGTCATTCTACGACTCAAGCCACTCTCCTCCGTCACTGAGGTGAGAAAATTCCTGGGGGTTGTGAACTTCATTAGGAATCACATCCCAAATCGTGCGGCTATTCTTTCTCTTGTATCTGAGCTCACAAAACGTGTGAAGATCGTATGGGGAGAGAAGCAGGATAGAGCATTCAAGGAAATCAAGGCCAGATTCAACAAATCTTTTCTTCTTACCACCCCAGTCCATCCCGACTTTTCCATGTTTATTCCGACGCCTAAAAGACGGTAATGGGGGCAGTACTCTTCCAGGATGGATTTTATTTCCTCCTCTTCATAAAAAAATCAACGACGCCCAGACAAGATACCCTGTCACCGACCAAGAGCTCCTCGCGTGTGTCGAAGCATGCAAATACTTCAAAAATATTATCTAAGGGTGTGATGTTATCATTTTCACCGACCATTAAAACCTCACACACCTCAACGCCACCCACTCCAGCGACCGAGTCCTTCGCCAACGCCTCATCCTCGACAAGGAATATGGAGCAACGTTCATCCATATGAATGGTGTAGACAACTCCGGCGCTGATGGATTGTCACGTCTCTCCACCATCTCTTTCATCGACAGCTCTGCCCAACACTTCAACGATTTGTTTCTACCTAATATGGCACAAATCAAGTTGGCCCAAGCTGAGGACTCCACTCTCGCCAACATGAGAGCCTCTTCCAAACACTCCCACCGCTTCAGATCTATCAACTTCGACAAGACTGAAGTCACTATATACAATGGGAAAATTTGGGTCCCACGCCCACTCCAACGAACTCTCATCGATTGGTATCACTCCAATACCAAACATGCAGGCGTGAGACACCTCACCAAGACCCTCCAATCCACATACTTCTAGAGTGGACTTGAGGCACAAATCAAACGCGATGTCAAGCAGTGTCTAGACTGCCAGCGCTTTAAGCTCACCAACAAACTACCCTGACCAGCTCACGCAAGCTACATGTGAATATAAGGTAAACGTACTCACCATCGTCGACAGCGGCACCAACTGGATCGAGCTCTGAACCCTCACTGACAAAGCATCCCCCTACAATGTCTTCCAACTACACAAGAATTGATTTTGTTGTTATCCTAGGCATCTCAAATGTGTCTTCCTCACTCCTTTGTAATGTCATTGTTTGAATCATCGGGATGAAAAAGTGTTTCACCAATAATCACATCAACGATCACGAAATGGTGAACAGCTGCTTGAGCTCCGCTGAATTGGAGTTTGATGGTATTCCTATGAACAACAGGTGCATTCTCTTCGATGAAAGTAGCACTCTGTTCTTTCGACAGTTCATTGAATCTCGCCCAATGCACAGAATGCTGTGCCAACATTGCCTTGAGTACATATTTATCCGGAATGGACTTCTAAAGTACTTCATGTGGGTAGTACCTTTGCGTTTAGCCCCTATTTCTTCTTCCTGACCAAAGTGTACACAAAATTGGCATGCGACTGACACGACCACCTTCATGCTGGCGTCTCGCTCGCATATTTCAAGGCCATCTGAGATAAGATGAGCCTTATTAAACGGAGTTTTGCGCTTTGGAGGCATCAAATCGGTTCAAGATACGCTCAAATACACTACACTTTCAATTTCCACAATCCGAAAAATGGTGAATGTATGGCGAAAGGCATATTACAGGATCTGTTTCGTCCCTGCCGAGAGGATCATTTCCTCTTTACATATACATTTGATTGTTTTATATATACTTCGTTTGGATCTTTGACACTCCGATTTGGAGAGTAAGAATCTTTTCATCTCACAAAATCTCATCCAGTTTTATACCAATGCAAATCGGTAAAGAATTCGAAGTTTAGTGGCTGGCTTTGACTAGAAACTATTATAATTTCATTTAAAATTCAATTCATCTAGTTTATCGCTAGTCTACATCTACACTACATATTAGTCCTTAGTCACAGGTCAGTCCCAGTTACTATAACTATTTGCAGTACCGAAATGGGAGGAAGGGGAGGGGGAAATGCCCTCCACCAGTAATAAATTAATAATGTTGTCTACCAGGAGTTAACAGTGCTTAATTGTGTTTTTCCCCAAAACGCCACTTTTCATTCTGCTTACTCACGGTCAAACAAAGGCTTATGAATGCAAGAGATAAGAAGATTTCTTTTCAGAGTGGGAAAGGATTCGAGAGAATATAACAAAAAATTGTAAAGTGTTAAAGGAGAAGACCAATCAAGCGGTAAGGAAAAATGTAGGCTGATATTACTGCTTTGGTTTGGAGATTTGGAAGGCCACCAGTGAGAAACTGAATTGGGCTGATCAAGACATTGCTTTTCTGTGCAAAGACGGTATAATAGTGAAAAAGTAACATGTAAAGTTGCCAAACATTAGGTTAATTGCCAATTTTTACAACTTGACAAAAGTGAGTCATATTTGATGAAAGTTTACATCATTTTAATGAAGTAGTTCTCGTCAAATGTCAGATAGATTGACGAAAATGAGGTAGATAGTAGACAAACCTTAACCTCATTTGCATGAAAACTACGGTATACTTCAAAATTTCAAAGATTGCATATTTTTGATGAAAGCATACGCAATTTACGTTTATTTAACGTAAACTTTCGGCAAAGTTTCATCAATGTTCAGTGACTTATAAAAAAGTATTGACATGAAAGATACAATAATCGTTTATTTGACATAAACTATGCCTATTTTTTGTCAGTTTCTACATATGTGAGTTTGTTGTATAATTTCATGTTTAATAAAATTACATTACTCTTACTGGCTCAAGCACTACATTTTTTGGCTCAGCACTTAAATTGAGTAGGACCCAACTTTTTTGCTCTGAGATAGGAAAGTTCTGACACACTATACAATAAAAGCCGGGTCACACATGTCAGCGACATTTTACTAAAGTAGAGAAAAATCTACTTAAATTCTACTTTGTATGTCAGAGTCACGGTTACACAGAGAGCCTGAAGTAAAATTATACTATACTAGAATTTTACTTTATAGTGTCGTTTTGTGTCATTTTTGTGTCGCTTTTTTGGGGTTACACTGTCAGCGACATAGAAAAATTTATGAAAGAGTTTTTCACAACATCGTACTATGGCTGAAAGTGTTCCACCCCAAGATCTAAATGAATTTTTAATCATGGAGGATATAATTGAAGAACCATCCACCAATGTCCTAGTGATTGATGTGCCAGATGAAGTTCACCTCGAGACCCTTCAACGTATCTTTGATCATCTTGACAAAAATATCCTTGTGAAACATATAAGTGGATTGACAATTGATCAGACAGTCATTGGCAAACTCTTCTATAAGAAATATTTCAAGTAGGACATCATGACGCCTGATTAACCCCCAAGACGCCCTCCTTCTGGGCTACCAAGCGAGAGCTTTTATCCTTCTTAAAGAACTTCTGTAAAATTAAATGAAGAATCAGGCCTCTGACGAATCCTGTTGTCAACGCCTCACCACTTACAATGATTTGGCGGGACTTTTTCACCTCAAAGTCGATCCTACTGCCTCAGTGCTATGGTTCAAAGTTCTTCACGAGAAAAGCAGATGCCAGATAGATGACAAGGAAGGGGGTTTTGTTGACGCATATGATGCATTGGTATAAATGTTCAATAATCCCTCAAACAAACATCAAAATGCTTGTGTTATTCCAGATACTCTGGATAACATGGTTATGTACGTACCAGCCGCTGTTCTCATAGGTTTCGTTTCAAAGAAATGTGGGATTATTAATCCTAATCAAGCAGATCGATCACTCCGTGATGGTACATGGATCCGAAAGAAACGGAAGGAAGTCAAAGCTGAGTTGACTGCTTTCGAAAATTCATCCGATCTGTTAATCAAGACAGGGGGCACATCTACGACGAATGGGTCGGGTTTCTCGATAACTCTAGCACTAGCACTCTTTTGATGGCATATTATACAAATCCATTTTTACATATCATGATTTTAATCTAATGAGTAAAGCCCTACCGACAGAAATGCAGATGAACACTGGTGCAATCAATGTGGATGACTACGATAGTCAGAAGCTTATGTATCTGGAGCAGAAGCGGAAGGAGCAAACAGAGTCCAGAAAGCGTCAGTGGGCTGCGAAGCAAAATAAGAGTGATGATGATCTTGCAGATGATGACTACTTTAGTATAAAGCCAACATTTGAAGTGTTAATGTCATGTCATTTTTGATGGACATTTAAGGTGAAAGCTTTCAGAGCTCAACAATATTGAAGAACGAAAAATCAAAGAGCAGGAAGAAGAGTTGCAGTCTAACGCTGACTTGTACATCATTCATTGCATGCTATCATATGGTATCGACGAGCTATAAGATTTGGGATCTAATCTTTTTACGAATAATTCGGATGCCATTTAGAAATATGGCACTATAAAATTGGTAACATTTATGTGTAACATATTTGTAAATTAAATCGTGTTATTAATTAAATCGTGTTATATACCAATTACAATATGGGTTTATATTTTTTTCGCTACATATTCAACCGAAATAACATGATAATTTCCAACTTAATGATTTCGTTTAGAATGGTGAAGGAATTGCGCATACACCAGAAGTAATATAGTGGATGGAATCATGTGCAACTAACTTTGCCTCACTGGCATTGCCTTTCACCATTTTCCCACCCATCTGAAACCCTCTACTTCATCAGTAATCCTACCCTTCACAAACGCCAAAATGCATCGGCGAATCCATTACAGTTTCTAATGCCAATAGATAATCGAAAACCCTTGCCTAGAAGTTTGTTCAGTTAGTCTCTGCAAAGCATGTCATGCGGAAATGTGACTCTTCCGTGAGATACATCGAACACACCCCGATTGTTATTAGCATCCGACCATAATGCAGGGAGCCATAGAATATTACATATATCCAAACGCTTTTTGGTAGATAAATTGGTGATACCATATATCGGAGCCATTACCGAATTTATAGAGTTTTTTGTCCCTGTATCGCCAACACATGAATACATTGTGGACGACTCATTCGCCATCATTTCACTAACCAAAAGATGATACAATTTTCTATTGTATGTTAAAAATTAGACGCGTTAGAGCCACAGCAAACACGATGATACTACATACTGAAAGGATGGTGGAGAAATAGGGAAGTTGATCCAAACCACCATCGGAGTCAATTTTTACAAAAGTAATCTCTCGATAGGTTGAAGATGTGTTTCCGTGAAAAATTCAAATATTACGTATTGTACTCTCTATAATGTTCATACTATTCATCTGACTAAAATCTTGTGAGTGGACTTTCGTATTCTTCCTCCTCAAAAATCAAAAAAGTATAATATTTGATTGATTGTGACAAAAATGTATAACGTTAATTTAATTGGGATCATTAATAATTATTATACACGTGACTTCATGTTGTGTGTAGGACAAACAATACTTTTTGGTTCTAGTCAATGACAGTATCGCTGACGCTTTTAATGGCAACATTCATCAGAATCTACATGTTTTTGATTCATTACAATATCTCTCATGTCATTAGGCTGGATGTCGCTAATATATCTAGCATGATTAAGTGCATCGATGTCATCAATGCAAAAGTTGAGTATAGCGAGACATGTCAACAGTTTAGTTCACCTAAAAAAATTCAGTGCATAGTGGTCGCCAGAGAATGCAAGATCTCTGTTCACGCAATGCAAAAGATCGTTCAATGTCTCATTCAAGATAGAATGTAATTTAAAGAGAGCTTAGTGACTCGAATGTTATATGTGCAAAAAAATGCTTCATCGCCAATGACACAGTACCCATCAGGCCATGTAGGACACTCTACATTCTCTTTAGCCGCACAGATATCCCAAGTGTTGATCTCAAGTTCTTTCAAGAAAAAGTGTTAAACTTACAGCTGATATCGCATCCTGCCAAGACTACAAGTCCCCAACAACAGTGTCTATGCGGTGTGCCATCAGATCATCTACATCGGCTTGAGTGGGTTTCCGTGTTTTACAAACCCAAACACGATAGCTGACATACATCTAACCATCTCGTTGTTTATATAGTTACCAAAGCCTTCAGCGGTCATCCATATTTCATCTCTGTCGTGAAATGGAAGATCAATTCGAAATACTACATTCGTGACATCTATGACAGGCCAAGTAATCCTTTTTTGTAGTTCCTAGAAAGCAAAGCGTATTTGGATACTCCAAAGGCATGAAAAACGTCAAGATATGATTCTCCAGCTAACCAATTGAGAGTACTACTCTGGTTTTTTATCTGGCAGAATTTTCGGCTACCTCTATGTACGACCCTCTTCCTTGGTCGATTCCTACATAGAGCTACGATTTTTCGTTTTGGAGGAAATTTGAGAGCCCTACTGTGAGCACCCCCT
>JALLAW010000948.1:0-10627 GCA_036939535.1 Cyclotella kingstonii | reverse complement strand
AGGGCCGTGAGAGCCGAAATGTTCAATGTGCGGCCTTATGCGAGAGATTACTGTAGGTTATCCATAGAAGTGCACTCAATTTCCGTCATCATCACAATCATCATCATTTTATCCCAACATAATAATAATGCCACCGAAAAAGAAGCAAGAGGAATCCTCCAAAAAGGCGCTTCAAAAGAAGAAGGAAAAACTTCTTGATGACAAAACATTTGGACTCAAGAACAAGAACAAATCCTCAAGGGTTCAACAATTCGTCCAATCCCAGAAGGCCAGCATCATGAACACAGGGACTACGGCACAGACGCGCAAATTGGAAGAAATGAAGAAGCAGGAAAAACTTGCTAGGAAAGCATTGAAGAAGGCACAGGAGGCAGAGCAGGCGGCCTTGTTTGGAGAGGCTCTGTTGGCTGTGAGTAAAAAAGGGCAGAAATTTAGTGAGAAGGATGGGAGAGTAGAAGCTAAAGGGAGAGATTACGATAAGGATGAAAAGAAAGCTGGGACCAGTAGAGCCATGAAGATGATGTTCCAGATGGATGCTACAGAGATGGAGCAGAGATTGAAGGAAGATGTGAGTATGATTGCATTATTTGTTCTACATTTGGCATTTATCTTGGGTTCTTTTTGCAGAAACATACTATACCTCCATTAATGGATGAGTATAGGGTGTGAAGTATATGTGGAGATTGCTCTGAATTTTCTTCCTTGAGCCTAGTCCTCACTCATTACATACAACAATCCAATATTCATTGCAGCCGAATTACGTTCCTACCCTGGAAGACAAAGTGGAAGCTGAGCGTCAGAGAAAATTGCAAGAGCTCAAAGCTTCTGGAAATAAGGGCACACCAGTCACAGAGGTCACTTTTAAGGAATGGCAAGAACGTAAGCGGAAGAGAAAGGAAGCAGACATGAAAAAGAAAGTAGAAATTGAGATGAGAAAGAAAAAAGGTGGGAAGGGATTGAGTGTTTTGAGTGGAAGAGAATTGTACAATTATAAGAAGGAGCTGTTTGTTGATCAAGAGGAGGAGCAGGTGGAAGGAGATGTCAGCATTAACGGAAGTAATGATACTGTATCTCATGAGAATGGTGGAACAAGCTTGCACAGCACTGTTGGTGTGGATGGAATTGCTGAAAAAGTACAAAAAGATTTATTCCTGTCCGAGGATGATGATGACTTGGACGATCTAGATGATGACTAAACACAAATTGCAAGTAAGAATCAACATGCTAATGCTAACCAATCTTATAGGTATACAATATAATGATTACACATTTATTCTAATGAGATTGAATCATTCATGTTTCATTTATAAAAATAATCAACAAAGTAATGTTTAGCAAAATCGAATGCATGGTTTCTTCATTAAAAGATTTGGCACCAGACACGAGATGATGAATATTGTAGTTGAAATGCATTGTTACTTCAATCATCTTCTAACTCTTCATCATCATCCACTCCAGGATGTAACTTAGAAAAATGTGCATACTCCTCTCTCTCAGGTTTCCTATCAATATTTCGTCTCATCTCCTCCAATTTTTCAGGAGTAAACTCTCCACGAATGGCCCGTTCATGTATCTGTTGCTGCAGTGACATGACTTGCTCATGAAGCTCAGCTTTCGTCCATTCACTCTTGGGTTTGTTTAGAGTGTAATCAAACCACTTGGGAATGTATTTGTTTCTAAACTCCTCATCATATGCAATTTTTCTTCCAATGAATGGAGTAAGGATGAAGCTGCACAAGAGTGTTGATGCTAAGATAGTAACAGTAAAATAAAAAATTGGTAAAGAGGAAGATAGAGGGGTACTTCAGTCAGTGCTTGGTGACCATTGTTTCAATAGTTCAAAACTGTGGTGATTGAAGTCATAACGCTCATCTTTGGTTCATTCTTTGAAAGAAACGAAACTCACCTAACGCTAGCTGTAGATAGAAGGATGTTTCCCTATGCATGGCATCAAATCGTGCTTTCTTCAATGCGATCACTTTGTCTGGTGGATACTCATAATAGGCACTCATTGATTGATTAGCCTTCTCGAGTACTTGCTGCAGTTGCTCTGGCGTCAAGTTTGATTTAGAAGAAGACGATGTTGATAGATGCTTGCTTGCTCTAAGTGATAGAGCACATCTATTGAACAAGGATGTTGAGATTCTGCTGGATAGACTCATCCTGATAAGGCAGCTCTAATGATGGGCGATAAATCTCAGAGATGAATAAAATATTTGTTATTTCAATGTTAGTTCGGTCCAATGTAGACAACTGGGCCCCATACCGAGATGAGGTGTGGTAGTTGAACATTGATCAGTGCGACATTTATTTTTTGCAACTTGGAAAAGGTAAGGAGTTCTGCGTCAGTGCGTGATCCAACTACTAAAATACTACTACTATAAGGGGAGTATACTATATAGTACTATAAGTACTATACTATTTAAGCCTAAGATATTTTAGGCTACCGTAGCTAGGTACGTACCCCCTCCACCAAAAATGATAGATACTCCTACGAAGAGGTAATAAAGGTATGGTAGGTGTCCATTCCACTGGTATGGTACAAATTTTAAAACGAATTCCTAGCTGCTTCTACTATTGAAAGGTGTATGGTAGGATACGACTCGGCCTGTGTCAAAACGAGCACAGTATCCCTTTTGTATTGGATCCTACGTGTGGAGGAAGGGCATTGGGTCATTTTCGAATTCCGAGAACATTGCAACGTTGGGGTATCTTTGATCCTGACAGCGAGCGGCGTCAGACGATCCCACGACCAGCCACACAAGGATTTCCCGCCCGAAATTCCACGAGAAGTCTGGACATGTATACCACTCTACAAGAAACATATCTCAACGATAGTAAAAAATAATAATTCTCTACAATATTACTACTACTACTATTTTACATCCTGAAACGGTAAGTTTGGCTGCAATCTGTTCGGACAGGCACAACACGATGATGCTATCCTCATCGTTGGAAGGTTTCTCTTCCGACGAACACTGGACCCACTCCGTCTCTCACACCTACATCAACTTGTTTCTGTTCTATTCATCCACCTGCACATGTGAACAGGACATTCATTTCTCTCGGTCGAGTATGTGTGGATAGTAATTCCACGAGGTTGACGTCATTGTCCAGATGAGCTAGAGAAAAGATCCAAAGTAAGATCCGTACCATGCCCCCGTTCCAAGATCCCACCATGAACTCTTCTTCGCCGCCGCCTGTCGACTCCGCCTCATGCGCCAAGTTCGTCCCTCCGCCGCCGCCTCGCGAAGTGGCCACAGGGGTGTCCAATTTGGGCAACACGTGTTATATGAACGCGGCGCTGCAGGCTTTGGCTCATGCGCCCGAGCTCTGCCACGCCCTGGATGCCGAGGCCCACGTTCGTCGTTGTCCCATTGCCGCTAGAAACAGTCGACGTCGAAGGCGTCGTGCTTTGTTGGTGAGGCAGAGCGATAGCCACAGCGAGTCCTCCGCTTCCAGCTGCGCGGAGAAAAAGTCGCCCAAAAAGAAAAAGAATAGAGACGAGAGACGATTCAGGTACGATCCTAATTTAGAGGGGGATGAAGAGGACGAGTTTTGTACGCTTTGTGAGCTCGAGCGACTCTTGGGGAGAATTCATTTGCGACCGGAGCTGCTTTGGGAGGGTGATCCTGAGAAATGCGTTCACAAGAACTTGCTCTCTAGCAGCCCACAGGAATACACCTCTGCGACGGAAACGTTACACCATTCAGTGGGGCCAATGGGACCAGTTGTACCCGAGACATTTGTCACGGGATTCATGTCCCATGTAGCTCCCTGGTTCCGTAGAGGAGTGCAAGAAGACTCTCATGAATTCTTGAGACTGCTCATTGATGCAATGCAGAACAGCTGCAAGATTGCCCGGCAAGAAGAAAAGTCGGAAGTAGTCTCCCGACTATGCAGTAGCTCGGAAGAGGATGTTGAGTACCCCTTTCGTCTCTTTCGTGGTACGGTCGAGTCAAACGTCACCTGTTCTGCCTGTCGTGCCGTATCTGTCAAGATTGATCCCATTGAAGATATTGGTCTTGATATCTTGCCTGTCAAATCCAACCTTACTAACTCGGGAAATGCGAGAAATATTCAGTCCTCACGAAGTACCAGTAATTCTCGTTCGACATCCCCCACTTCCAACCTACCACTGGCAGCAGTTCAAGAGGCACTGGAAAGGTTCATCTCAATTGAACATCTGGATTCAGGATACAAGTGTCAAAAATGTGGAAGATTGGGAAAGGCCACAAAAACATCCAAGTTGGCATCTATTCCACCCATTCTGACTTTGCATTTAAAGAGATTCCGGTATGGAAGCTTGTCGGCTGCAACTTCCTCTGGAGGCAGTTCCAATACAAACTCCTCTAGAAGTAGTCGCTCCGCCCCTCGTGCAGATCCTAGTGGAAGTGATTATGTTGGTCCCTCTGGATCTGCAAAGATTGAAGGACACGTGGCATTCAAGTATATATTGGATATCAAACCCTATCTTACCCCAAAGTTGCAAGAGACTACCTTTCATAAGGCCTTTTGTCGTCTGTTTGCAGTTGTTGTTCATTCAGGTAAAAATAGTCATGCAGGACATTATGTGGCCTATGTGAATAGCCTCTCATCATCCAGCAAAGAATGGTGGAAAATGGATGATGCTAAAGTATGCCGAGCATCTTTGGATGAGGTCCTTCATGCCGAGGCCTACATGCTTTTCTATCGTGTTGTGGATCACCCTGTTTCCAAGCAGCTTGTGGAAGTGGTGAATGCCAAGGCTGCCAAAGTCATGGCAGAAATCGAGGCATCTAGGATTGCTGAGGAAGAGAGACTTGCAGCTGCTGCCACTGCATTGGAGAAAGCCAAAGCTGCTGCCTCTGTTGTTACTGAGATTGTAAAGAAGTCAATTGATGCAACGGATGATAAGCAGAATGTATTGAATGTTGCTGCAGGGGATGACAAGTCATTTTTAGGGAAACGAAAGCGTCCTGAACTTGCCTCAGGCGAAGAATGGGCCAAGGCCATGACATGCCTCCCTGCAGATTATTACCCTATGTTCCAACAGATTCAAGACTTCATATCTGACAATGTTACTTTTCAACCTGAGTTTTTCACTTACATCACTGAAGAGTACAATCAAATGACTTCCAAATTAGTCGGTGAGAAAGGGAAGAAAACCATGTCTCTCTTAGGGAAAGGCCCTGGTGGAGTATATCCTCCCGATGATGTACTTGGTGGAGTGCAGGACCTACATGAAGGTATATTGGATGTGCTTCATCAGATAGCTATAGTGTATAAATCAACTGTTACCAAGCAAAAGAATGTTGAGGGGGGTAGTTTATTCTTACTACCTCAAGCAGTCACTGATAGCCAGGAAGTTTCCAAAATTCCTCCTGCTCTATCAAATGTAGAAAGGGAATTCATTATTCCTGAGGCTGGAGACGGATTCGAATGTTATGATGGAGCATTGTGATCTATAGAGTGTGAACAGAGCTTGGATGACTTGTCAACTGTTTCATGGCATTAACCTAACGAATAGAAGCAATCCTATTACTCTCATCAACTTTTGTTGTGTGGATTAATGAGTTTAAATTTTGATCTGATGCAGAAGGAACGAGTAGAGCTGCCTCATAATGCTAAATGAAAAAGCAATTAGATTGTGAAAACTATCACGATGATAATACACTACCTTTTAGAACTTAAAAATAGCTTTGCTACTTGCAGGTAATTTGCATCTATGGAAGTACATAAATGTATTTGTACAGCTGTAATGTTCTTTGTTCTTTCTGTGAATGAAAATTGACTACATTATGATAGAACAAGCATGTTCTTCACATACTGAATTCTAATATGACTCAGCACATACTATAATAAAACATGTGCCCAAAGAAACTTCCACTCGTTGAAGTCCATATCTTCTTACTTCTCAAATAACATCACATGCTGAAGTAATAGACTAGAGTAATAGAATCAAAATTGTAAAGTAAAAATGGTCAATTCATGTGAGAGAAAGAGTACTTCACGCATGGGAGTACAATTTCTTCCTCAGTCTTTGAGTGGCATTCTACTTCTAATGTGACATAATCTCTGTCCTTAAATACAGAGTCAAAATAATCTTGTTTTTCCCCTTTCTCTACAGATCGATAAACTTCATAGAATGCACTTGAAACACTACCCATAAATCTCTTCATAAAAGACTCTTTTGTTTGATCAAGTGACACTTTCACTTTCTCTAACTGTGACTTAAACAGAATCCTTTGTCCACTGGATGCAGGCAGTCGGCCATACATTTGCGCAGCCATGCGCATTTGTGGCCATTGTGAAAACACACCGTCACTCACAGTTACCTTCCCCTCTTCATCAAAAGCAATTGTCCAATCCAACTTCTTCATGTCCAATGCATTATAGATGGCCTTGTCCATAGTACTGCCATGTGAAAAAATACGATTAATGATAACACCAAAGGAGTTCTCTATGTG
The DNA here is from genome assembly GCA_036939535.1 of Cyclotella kingstonii. Classification (NCBI taxonomy): domain Eukaryota; phylum Bacillariophyta; class Thalassiosirophyceae; order Thalassiosirales; family Thalassiosiraceae; genus Cyclotella; species Cyclotella kingstonii. The sequence continues at coordinate 4,178 of JALLAW010000948.1, read as the reverse complement.
TTCCACTAATTGCTTCACACTCATTTCTTTACTCTTACATGATATTTCAATCTTATCCCAGGATGTAAAGAATTCTGGATATGGTGAACCTAATCCTGTACGAATCTGGACTGGTGGAGGTGGTGAAAATGTTGTGAAATCTCGAGATCCTGTAGCCAAGTCTATATTGGAGTTAAGGAACTTGTGACTTCCTTGACATTGAAGGCCCATAACAAGTTTGCAAAACTCAATATTGACGAGTCCACAGACCATTGCAGTTGTGGTTGCTAAGGCAGGAATGATCTTTCCAGCAGTCACTTTCACTGAGTGCCTAGAGGAAGGCTTGATGTCATAATTCCATGATCTCAAGTTTGTAGCAGAGGTGAGAAAATCAACATGGAAATTAAGATCATCTAAAAGTTCAATGGTAGATTCAAAATAGATGTGTATGTAAGGATTCGTGAATATGAGTGTTTAGATATGATAGTTTAGATATAAGTGCTGATGTAATTTAAGAAAAGAGATATTGGCTTACCATCTTTTTCAAAATCCTGAGGCTGAGCTGGTTGCAACTTAGTTGTATCAGTTTGGCTGAGTTCACTTTTCAACTTTTCGTCATCGTCACCTTGAGTTTCTGAGATTTCTTCTTCATTGTCTTCTTCATTCAAATTCATCTTTATTCCAGATGGTTCCCATAGAGGCTGTTCCAACTTCAATTCATCCACAACAGCTTGAAACTCATTCCGATCGCGAATTCCCTCCACTTTCCATACTGATGCATACAAGTTAGATGTGCTATACAAATACTCCATCAGCAAAGGAATCGGTTCGTTCCAATCGATAGCGCGAGGACACCTTTTTGTACCTGTCCAGAAAGCTTTACCTGATGACTTTTCCATTTCACTAGCAGAGTGGCACAAATTAAGGATACAAGTACGGAAGTCCTGTATCATGCGATTGAAGGCAATCCGAATACAGCTTTTGAAATTCATTTCGCCTCCGGCATCCATTTGAAGATCAATGAATGCCTTAATCATTCGAAGACTTCGACTTTGCTCAACTAGTTCCATCGTATCAAGTTGCTCGAAGAATGATATGGGATCTTTTCTAAAGCTCTCGTATACTTCTGGACCAAATTCAAAGCTGAAGAACAAGAAAATTGAATAAAATGAAATTCTGATGAGAAATGTTTTCCAAACGGATAAAAGAGTACATAGAATTTTTTTCAACTTACAAGTCAGAAAAATATGCCTGTTTCGCATATTCAATGCAATGCTTGGGTAGATAAGGAAATGACCTTAAAGTGCACATGGCTATCTGTCCTTCGTTATCATCTGATTCCTTCCCGTCATTATAGCTGGAACTACGAAACGGTAAAATCACTTCATGGTTGGACTTTGTTCCTAATGTACCACTCTCTAAGAGCGGCTTTGAATAAAACAAACAACGAGAATCTGTGTATTGCCTGGCTTGAATATTGTCCAAAGCATTCCAACAAACATTGAGTGACTCCCAAAAGCTATCATTGAAGAAGTCCTCTGAATCATCACCCACTTTCTTCTCCAGTGCCTCAATATTTACGCTAGGATTCCACTTTTTGACCACCATTGCCCCACGAACTGACTTCGGATGACCCATATCATTCTGCCGAAACAGAAACTGACGAGAAAGATTGGACACCTCTATACGATCCATATCTGTTACCTGTAAATTTTTGTTCAATAGAAAGGTGTAAGAGAGAAGAGGACGAATAAAGTTAAATGAAAGGAAGGAACGCATACCCAGATTTTACCAGCTTTTCCGGTTCCGACTCCCATTAATGCCAATCCTTTAAGATATTCACAACCTAAGGCACCGCATCCCACTAAGAACACGCGTTGATTAGCTGCGTGTGTCTGAAAGTCTTTTCCCATTATTGAAATTTGATGATCATATCTTGATCCAAATAATGGGCTGGTATTTGATGAGCACTCATCTACCACTAAACAATCTTCGTCATGATGAACCCACTAATATGAATGAAAATTATAACAGAAATTTAGATTCGTTTGGTGAATGTGCGTACATTCTTTGCACTTGGATTAGAGCGAAACCAATATTGTCTTACCTGCTCAATAGGCGTGAACTTCCCTGATTTTTTGATTACTTCTTGTGCTGCCGCTCCTCCCAAGAACGCGCAAAAACCAGTCAACTCAGTGGAAAAGAGGCGGGAGTAGCGAGCAATTCTTTTCTTGTCTAGGTCACGAGGTTCACCTAATGGAAATCCATACTGAATGGATTGACTCCAGCACGAGGACTCTATTTTTTTACGTTTGTCAGATAGATCTATGGCCAGCTCCACCAATTGATTCGCATCATCTGAATTCTGCAATCTTGGAAAGTGACCAAATTTTTCATGAAACTCTAAAGCTGCTGCGATGGAAAGATGAATTTCTACTCCTTTTCCTACATCCCAATCTTCAGATCGAAGCATCTGCGGTACGGGAGTGCCCTCTAAAGTCTCAGGGAGGGATTTGTACTGTTTGATAATGGGTGGACGGACTTGATTCATCAATCCGCTAGATTTATACATTCTAAACACATCGATAGACCTGACTTTGGGATCTTCAAGCAGCTTTTTCCCTCTCTCGTCATTAAGTACCAATGCTAAACGATTGAAAATTGTTATAGTACGAACTGGGAATTTTTTGGTTGCGTCACCTTCTTCTTGATCGAAAAGGGTCTTATAGTAATCATATTGTCGCTCAAAGTTAGATATGAAAGAGGAAGTGGGCAGTTGTAACGCTGTCTTGAATGATACACCCCGAGTATCAACTTTGGCAGAAGTCTAACATAAAACACATTTGAAACATGATTATGAGGGTTGATAATCAAAAAAGTAGGTGATGCGATTGTGTAAAGTTTTTCAACGTTAAGACTCACTGGACTAGAAATCGCTACTCTTTTCACTGTGACACTTTTTCCATTTAAGCCGCTCATACCTTCTCTCATGTCCTCCAACACAACCACATCTCCATCCTGCAAACCATGATCGTTTTGAGCCACAGTAACGATTACAACCTTCTCTCCATCCTTCATTCCCGAAATTTCAACTAGTTTTGGCTTCTCATCAATTAGTTCTATACTAGAAATCGCCAAAGTTTGAGTAGGTTCACCTGTGGCATCGGTTATCTCATGATGAGGACCAAAATCACTGAAGATTGATGATGTGACACCGTTAGTCAATGCCATAATAAAAGCAATGCCGTTTTTACGAGCAATGTCATTAATCCAAAATAGTTCATGTTTTGGTAGTAACTTTGTAACAACCACTGCAGAATATGAACGACAGGTCCCCAAAACATCTTTGGCCAATAGTAAATCCTCATACAAAGATTGAGAAGTCAAGATATCCACACGGCAGAATGGATTTAAGCTCCTCAACTCGCCCAAAGATGCTTCAGCTAACGTGACATTCCCCTGAGCGACATGATGCGGAGTAACATAAAAATTAGACCCCCGATGAACCTGTTTACAGATGGTAGGATCCCACAAAACTACTCCCCCAACATTACTCAAGATCAGGTTTTTAGCAGTTTCAACTCCAACTCCTTGACATCCCACAATGAGAACATTGAGATCTTTGAGTCGAGCGATGGTTTCATGGCCAAATGCAGCCTTTTGTCGATCGATTCGTTCGGATTCATGATCGATGAGGCTGCCCGTTTTGTGCGATCCCATCCATTCTCCCCACGTAACAGATGAAGTTATCATTTTCAGAGCAGGTTTATGATCGATCTTGGTCTCTAGTTGAGTGGTGGCAGAGGTGCAGATTCGTTTCACGTGGAGTTCTTGGCAAGTAGAGGCAGATGATCTTGAAGGTGATCGTCTCTTCTTGGTCATGGGACATAGGCCTCAGGATCCTGCGCTTGAACAATCACGGTAGAGGTAGTACCATATATTACCAGAACGTACGGTACCATAAACCTACTAAATATTGTAAGTGCAAGATTGCAAATGGGGCTAGTAACATACTCAAGTCTGTCCCAGAATAACATAGAGCTCAACTCCGAAAGTGGAATAAGTTAGAGTTCGACTCCTGTTCTCGCTATTTTTGAAATGTCAAACTCTAACTTATTTTGTACTACTCTGGATTTTTTTAATGTAGGACTTTTTTTCTATTGACTGTAACTCAGTCAATATTAGTCGTACAAATGTAC
>JALLAW010000947.1:0-10642 GCA_036939535.1 Cyclotella kingstonii | reverse complement strand
CTCTAATTCTAGAGTTTCGAATATCATCTCATTTCATCTTTTTTTGTTTGTTGCCGCTCTACTTCTACAATTCGCACGAAGTAAATCATACTAAATCTCCTAGTAAATAAACCACTGAGCTTCTGATCACATCGCACAGCATTGTTTCTTGTATTGATAACGTTCATGAATTCCTCATCAGCGGTGTTGAGGCAAACATGTATACGGGAAATAGTGGGAGTGCTCCTTACTGTATAACATTTCTAAAAGGTATGTGAATTGATCAAGACATGGAGGCTTCTCAAATATAAGTAAGGAGATGTCTTGAGACATGCAACAATCGGTAGAAAAATAGAAGTTTCTCTAAGTTCCATATTGTCATGATGTCTTGGAACATTGAACAGTCTTTGGGGCAATTGTTACTTTAACTCAGCTTTCTTTTGCCTTCAGTCCATTGTATCAAGTAAATTATGGAGATAATTACTACGTTAAAATCATTAATTTTTATAAAATTACGAGCGATATCAATGAAATCATTGAAATAAATTATTCAGTGTACATGAAAGAAAATTCTTCGGAAGGACTCAATCATAAATTAGACATGTGATTTAACAGTGATAATGATACAACGCCTAGTGGAATTCGCTAATAATTTATTCCATGATGATAGAAAGTTAATATACATTTGTAACCAGATTGACTAGGCATTATATCCATAATGTATTGATCTCAGTATAACAGATTTTTTCCTTTTGTGCCAGAGATTTACTATAACTTCCATATGATGTCAGAAGAAGTAAAAAATCAATAACCATCTATTTGCCACTTATCTTGGGATATGGCTCTTTTTCAAACACATGCCAGAAACTGGATAAAAAGCATGTAATATATACTTGAGATGCTAAATGGAAAAAGTATTTTTTTGGGTGTTTTATGGAGAAATTTGCTCATTTCCATCACTTCAAATCACTATAAACACTGAATACATTCTTATTCAAATGAATGTATCGAAAAAAATCAAATATACAACAGAAAAATATACTAACTTCATTTATGTCATGGAAAAATTTATTTCTCCGTCGATAACTATATATATAGTCCCCATTGTTTTTAGTTATGAAAATATTGAGACTACTCAATTAGAATCTGGACTTTACATCAATAATTTGTAATGTGAATCATCCAAATGATGGATACAGTTTTAATAATCTGATACATTATGGAAAATTTGATCATTTTCTGTCATCAATCACATCATTCACATGATGGAAGTGTAGCTGCTATGGTAAAATGCATTACAAAGACAAGGATAACAATGTTCAGAGATGTAATATTGATGTTATTTGTAATTGGTAATAAAGAATTATTGTGCAGTGTAGCTGGTTATTCAAGAATTGTACATCATTACATTGAACATTACAAATCATATCGACATTATTTGCACATAAATCTTCTTCTTAGCATCATTTATCCCTTTCATGCAGATGCACATCATCTATCCTTTCTTCTTCACAAATACATCTATACTTTTGATGCTTTGCCTCAGGAAATTGCTCTTCTTCTCTGTAATCTTGATCATCTTTGGTCTGATGAGCAATGATAGCCAAAACCTTGTCAATAGAGTACTTATGAACTTGGTCAAACACACATCTCTCCAATTTTCTGTTTTGTCAATTTTGATGTGCTGAGTGAGCTTTTGATGTTGCCATCAGTAAAGTCTGTAATTTATGACAGATCAGCCATGCTTCTCTCTAGTTGGGCGGCAGGTACCTCCTTGTCTTCATTGTTGTCTTCCTCCTTGTTTTTAGCACTATCTATACCCAGGCTGAAGTTCATGGGAGAAAGTGGTGTGGTCTTGTGGTAATAGATTATTAATTATCTGCGTCCTCTTGACAAGAAGAGCCACCAAAAGCATTGGCTGGCTTTTTGGCAAATTTCTGTGCTCACTTAACACCACTTCTCTACTTGCTAGAGTCTATTTCTATAAACTGGTTCACCAAACATTGAAACTTCAATCTGATAGTCTTACCTGTCCTCAGAACCTGGGAAAAGTGAAATGCATGAGCAGAAGCTGGATGATCTCAATGAAGGATGCTAAAGGGTAACATCTTATCAATGAGTTGAACAGTAATATGGATTAGAAGAATGAAGCAGGAGTATGTAGCAACCATTTTTGTGAGTACACATATTTGTGAACACTGAAAGTGTGTTCACATATGCCATGACTGTATAGTGTTTGTGATGCCCACTCTGAGAGGTGCAATAGATTAAAGTTTCACATGAGAAAAGGGTTTCATACCATGTGGCACAGATTTTGGTGAAATTTGTGACAATAAAGTTTGGTTGATTTTCATTACATTCTATTTGTGAAATAAGTTATGCACTTGCACACCAAGTGTAGCAAAATAACTGCTGTCTTTTACTAACTACCATGTTGGGTTGGAGTAAAACTAACTCTATTATACTAACTGATTGAAATATTGAACATTTTTACTACCAGTCTTATGCTTTCAGTATCTTCTAGCAGAATACCTAGCATAAAAGTCCTACTATACTGGCAAAGTAGTATTGGGTACAGCATACTACAGTGCAATTTCTGTTGAGGATTGTTTCACTTTGTTGTTTCCCACAGTGTAAGGTACTACTAGAGAGAGTCTGTGACCTGAGTTTCAAGCAACTTAATAAAAAAAGTGTCATATAGCATTTGAGACGACTGCAAGATATGGTGGAACAATCAATATGGCAAGTATAACTCAACAAGAGAGTAGGTGACATAAGGTTTAAAGAATTCAAATGTATAACTGATTTACTTTAACTCCCAAATTGTAGTTTAATTGAATTTTATGCTTTTACACTGCCAAAATTGTTTAGGCTATCAACAGTGTGAACGTAGCACAAGTTTGGTCATTATTCACTGTGCCTACTCATATGTGTCCCACCCTGGCTGTTCTTTCAATGTCCAAATAAAATTTGCAGTTGGACTGACTTTCAAATCACTCCCCAAATTCTGTTTGTAGTGAGTCATTGCAATTATTTCCAATGCCTCGTCACGATTCGATTTTGATTTCGCCCTAAACGCTAATTTTAGATCATTCCACTGAGCAGCGCACGAGTCTGTATTGTGTATGATAATTTTCTAGTTAGCATTCTTGCGTATGGAATGGGAATGTGATCACATTACATCATTCAAGAAATGAGTATGACAATGCCAGCACCAACAGCACTTCATTAAGAGGGAGTGTAAGTCTGAATCAAAAAAAATGTGCAAGGCAATGAATCTAGCCATATTTCTCTTACCAAATTTTCCCATTCGATACAATGAATCTTTCTGATATCCACTTCCTATACATCTTGTCCATTCATCCTATAGCATTGAAAGAGAATGAGGTTTCAAGACAGCATTAGAAGTGCTGCGAGCAAAATACGAATAAAAAGAGTCTCTTCCTTCCTTCCTTCCTTCCTCGGTCAACCCGATTGCTGTGAGAATATAATAGCCAAGAATCAACCATGTGTGACAATAGAACAATTCTTTGTGCGTATCACGCTGGACGTTAGAATTGACGAACAGGAGGGACTTACAATAAACGTCACAAGATTTACAACTTCATTCGGTTGGACCATAGTTTTTCCTACACCACTGCTACTTTAGTAGCTTCAATAGATGTGCGATGGTAGAGACTTCGTCTCATCAAACGCAAACTGTAGTATCAAGTGCTACTATCCTATAAACTCTCTCAAGTGTGAGAGGTATAGTTAGTACAGCCAAGTACTATACTACCTATATGATAGTAAAGGTCGAGACGGTACGCATAGCTCCCTCTCTCTTGAGAAAGAGTCTCTCTCTAGAAAGAGAGAGCTGCTCAAACTGCTGTTTTTTAGGAATTCATTATTGCCAAAGTCAGAGCACAAAAGAAACATCAAAGTTTCGTTTCATGATGAGAGCGTTCTACACTCACACCAGCACACTATGATCAATGTATGCAGGTTTACTGCAGCCTCTTACTTAAATGTTACAGTGTACCAACGAATTGGTAATGACATTATTACCATTTGGCGTCATCATCACAGTGGTGTTTTTGTTCAAAAGCTTCATTCTGTTACGCTCCATCCGACATCGGCGTCGTCAACCTTCACTCGATGCATCGTCTTTCGGTGCTGGTAAGAGACTCATGACTGGAACGGACAACACGAAAAAGAAACAATCGATTAAAACATTGATAGTCCTAGGTTCAGGAGGTCACACAACCGAAATGATTCATTTGCTTCAGCAGCTAGATCCAACACTATATTCTCCTGTCGTCTATGTAGTGGCTGACTCTGATAACACATCTATTACTAGATTAAAAACGCACATTCTTGAGGATCAAAAGCGCTCCGCTTCGAAGAAGTCAGGGGACTTCGAAACAGTGAGAATGGATCGTTGGGAAGGACGATATCCCATTGAAAGTAAAGAAGAGAAAGTAGGAATCAACCGAGGCATTTTCCACTCTGTGAAAGATGAAAGCGAGAGAAGCAATAGAAACCAATCAATCTGTATGGAAAAGGCGAATGTATATCGTCTCTCCCGTCCTCGTGAGGTACATCAATCGTATATTTCATGTATACTTCCGTCACTTCACGCAATTTTTCAAACGATAGTGTTACTATATAGAGAAGATCCTGAATTAATACTAGCAAATGGCCCAGGACTTTGTGTTCCAATAATTTACGTTGCTTTTGTACTGCGAGTTACGGGTCTCTCAAAGTGTTGGCGATTGCGGCTGCCGACATCGTCATCATTATTCATGAATGTGATTGCATTATTGAAAAAGATAGTGTTCTCACTGATATCGAATAACACTACAGTATCAGAAAAAGCAACGTGTAAGACGGTCTTTGTCGAATCGCTATGTCGAGTCCGAACTCTGTCTTTGTCAGGAAAATTATTGTATCCAATCGTCGATCGGTTTGTTGTACACTGGGAAAGTTTGAAGGAGCAGTATCCTATGGTAGATCTGTGTGATGTCTTTATTCAACAGGAAAATGTGAACCAGCCATAGCATAGAGAGAAGAAACAAGCAGCTACTAAATGAATGATTATTGTAATGGCATTTTTCTCCATTGAAACTTTATAGTACATTTTCTTTTTTCAACATTTGCCCAGAGTATCCATTTGACCTCTCATTGCAGCCTCTACAGTCTGGTCTTTGTAAAATGGATTTTAATGAAATTATGATGCCTATATCTGTTTCATTGTCATTATCGTACAGTAGAAACAAGAATCAAGGTGCCTGGAGGAAGGCAGTGCACAGTAGAGAGCAGGAGATAATTTGATGGAACATCATTGAACAGTAAAACATTGTGGGAAAGCAAATGCTTTGATAATAATCCAGCATCACCTTGGTTTTATTGAATAGCATTTGATGATGTCAGCATTTCATTACAAACAGCAGAAATAGCATGGTATCAAAAAGAGAATTTATATGATGACTATTCTGATTGTCTGAAAATATTCAACTGAAGCTCTATAGAGCAACCACTTCATAAACAAACTTTCTAAAACTATCCAGAATCAATCTGATCATAAACTTTAGGCAAGATTTGTCATTTCAAAATATATCTCATTTGGTGAATATCAGAAGATCCAACCAAACAATAATTCTTTATCTTTTTCTGAATTTAGAGCGTTATCTCTTTCTTATATGAGAGGACAATTGCAATCTCTTCTGTTTTTATTTCCTGGCTGTGGAATATTGTTTATTTGTGGTGATTTATGAAGATCATATTGTAATTATAGAGAGTCATTGAGTGCATTCACTGAGAATTGCTTCTCATGCATATGCATGGCATCAACTCCTCCTATTAGGAAGCTAAAATTTTATTATGCTACTACACATTACATTGAAGATAGAAAGTTTGAAGGATGATCTCACTTGCTTACGTGTTACAAACACATTTTCTTCGATGCGTACTATGTTCATTTTAAATGGGAAATTAATGGTTGTTGAATAGAAAATGATTGCACAAGACCATCTGTTAAGAATGTTGATTCTTTATGAAATCAAAAAACTTTGGAAGGGAGAGAAATACATGAGGCTTACCATAAATTGAGAATGCAACAAAAGAAAGGTTCACCTGTTTTTGCCTGGCTATATCAATAAGGCATTATAAAGATTTAAGGTAGAAATTCCACAGAAACAACAAAACTCACCACATCCTCATGCCAAACTCACATTTGGAGCGACACTTCAATTTCCTGTAAAAGAAGACACCCTTTCACTGTTAAATAAAGAACAAAAGAAATAGGTTCAAGCAGCAACTGGCACCTTGTTATATTATGTAAGGGCAGTTGATCCTACTGTTCTTGTTATGTTAAGCGCTTTTGCGGCAAAGCAAGTAGCCCAACAGAAGAAACTCTAAAAAAAATAAGCAATTATAAGCATTTTTTGCAAGCCAAGAGGAAACAATTATAACTTGCCATGCAAGTGCGGTTCACAGTGATGCTGGGTATTTAAATGAGCCTGATGCACAAAGCCATGTAGGAGGACACTTTTTCTTGTCAACAAACGTTCAATATTCCCCTAACAATGGATGATATCAAATGTAGCGCAGATTCTAAAAAATGTTATGTTGTTGGCAGCAGAGACAGAGTCAGGGGAATAATACAAAAACGCAAAAGAAGCCATTTATATGAGGCAAATTTCACAAGAAATGGGACATCCTCATTCCCCTACGCCAGTACAAACAGACACTCAACAGAAGAGGGTGTAGTAAATAGCAATGTCCATCTAAATGTACTAAATCAATGGACATGAGATTTCATTGGTTGTGACACCGAGATGTTGCACAAAAACAGTTCCACTTTTAATGTTAGTTGGGAAGGACTAACTTTGCAGATTACTCCACAAAGCACCATTCTCCTGCTCATCATCAGAACATGAGAGGTTTTTTTGTTAAATGTCCAAGAAGTATAACATAGAAATCACATGAGAAATCTTGATAGTGTATCATGTAAGTAAATTCACATGATCAATCTACGTTAGTAGACTGCGAGGGTGTGTCAGACATGTGACAGAACACATCGTTTGGCTATCATATGATGATACATGCATGAAGATCAGTAGACGTGTATTTTGAAATGAGAAAACATGTGTTTAAGGCTTTCTGATTTTTTAATCATCACAGCAGTTATAGCCATAATTAAACTAATCACAGAATTGAAACTACGCTAGAGTCACTATATTCAATACAGTTAACGTCAATATATGGCAATAATATGGCAGATTTTTTTATGTACTCCAAATGCAGAGTAAAACTGGGTCAGCAAAGAGGGGAGAGAACTCACCAACGAGCCACCAAATTTTGGTCAAACTGAAAAAGCATAGGTACACATAATAATTGACCAAGGGAGACTCTCATATATAGAGGTAAGTGGAATCGTCAATATAAAAAAGATGGAGTGTATATGTATAGTACAACATTAGGTCCATTTTATAAACACAATTCATTTTTTGTAGTCCAAAATAAAAACACCTTTGCGTAGAGTATACTGTTCCTATGTGAAAGAGCGAGTTTGGAAACTATGTGCAATTGTAGCAAAAGAAAATTGACAATACCTCTTGTCACCTATGCCTTACAAGTAGGAGTAGCAAATAACAATAATATTCACATTTTAATCACTTAATCTAGTTAAATTTAAAGGCACATTAATTTGAACGAGGTCATGACAAATGATTTATTAATCATGGGCTACTAAGTTTAAAATATCACCATGATAAGGAAGAAAACCTGTGAGGTGACAGAACGTTGGATGTCCAAGGAAGATCGAGATAGACACCTCTAATCAAGGTCCGATCCAGATTTGGATTTACTGAAGGAGATGAAGAAGCGATACCCTGACAAAATTGATACTTTTCCCATTAAAGTTCAATCACTTAATAATTGTGCTTCTTCAGTGGGCTTTCATTTGTTAGGGAAGAAATGCAATATCAAGTAAAGAACTCCATCACTGCATTTTGCGGTACCAAGGAACTGCTAAAATTTCTATCCTCTTTACCAAGAATATCAGCAAATGAACTCAACACTGCTATTGATAGATCTCAGTGGAATTAAAAGGTAGCTCTGTCTCAGGAAATGATAGAAGCTGTCAATGGAGTAGAGTCTGCAGAAATACTGCATTTTCAAAATAAAAAATATTTGACTAGGAGGCATTGGAATTACTGGGAGCAGCTTTAAAACATTAATATCAATCAATATTTTGTTCGGCCGCAATTCCTGTTGCAAGGAGACACACCCATCCTGTCTCTATCCAGCAAATGTTTACAAGCTTACTACTGACCAATCCACTTGCATTAAACGACTTTCCGTTGAAACGACCCCACAATCGAGTTAGCAGCAGCTGCTGTAAGAGGGCCTTCCTCTTGTTGACAGTAGTTTGGTGTCGCTTCCTCTTCTCATCGCAATCAACAAAGAGTTCATTACGATACATATCGATGTAGTCAGGAGATGGAGGGACGTCAGGTGGAAGAACTACGTCCGGTCGCAGCGAAGGCCATGTGGGTGGATTTGGAGTGGGGGAGGGGAAGTGGTGGCAGCTCTCAATTTGTGAGAGTGATGTGAGGTGTCAGAATATTTGTGACACCTACTTATGTATTCCAATTTTTTGTACCTTTCTGGAGGGTGGGTATCCAACGGGTCGCAATATTTTTTGGTGAAGACCATATGAAAGCTTTGGCTGATTCTCTAGAATAAGAGATACCAGCCGAAAATCTTTGGAAAATGGCCTAACTTTGGGAATGAATATCTTGATCAGTTGGAATCATGTAATCAATATCTCAACGAATCCGAAGAGCCAATCAACTCTTTTAAACATATGCAAAGGCATATTTTTTTCTATATAAACATGAGATACTGGCGAAATTCCTCCCAAAACTACTCAAAAATGCAAATCTATCATACAGCACCGTATGGCTAATTTTGTTTTCATTCTTTTCAAACTTACTCCCTGATTTTATTTCTAATAGACTTTTGTCTACCTCTACAAAGGACAACCAATACTGGACAGTTTTTAGGTACCCCTACAATTTTTCGTTTTCGAGGAAATTTGTCAGTTCAATTGTTCCCTTCTCTAACCCATAAATTCAAGACATAATGGTAGGAGTACTAAGTCTTAAAATTACTCTAACACATTAGCCTAGAAAACAACTAATTTAATCTATAAGACAATAATTAAACACTAGCTAATTAAGCATAAGAAATATTTGTACAAGCGACATGTTTATCATTTAGTAGATTCAATTAAATGTTTCCAAAGATACAATAACATCATAAAAGAATTGAGTTCTGATGAAGTCTGCACCAGCATCGAACCTCTGCTTCTGATGCTGCATCTCTAAATTGGTGCCTGCTACTCCACATCTACTTTAAGATGACGTGCCAAACCTGTGCTGATAACACTCCCATGCAGCTGTTGATGCGTTCCACTAGATCAATTGCTCCATTGCACTCTTCCCCGCTGACATCCCCAGTTTAAAAGGCCACTTGCCTTGCAGCAGAGCTCCCCTCGACAAAAGAATACTTAGCACTCCTGCTGACTTAGCCATTTACAGAACTTGAGCAGTTCTCTTGCATGTCAATCTAATGTAGATCAAATGAAGCCAGACATAAATACATGAAAATCTAGGTCGAATATCTGGGTTGGCAAGGGGGCATGTCATATAAACAGTTTTATGACGTTTCAGCTTTAGGTTTTCAAAGAGAAGTTGGGATGATGTTGATAGATATCATTTGAAGTCAATCAAGGTAAACAATGGCGTGCCGGTTGTTCGTAGGGGAGATATAGCTGTAAACGTTGGTCAGGGTGAAGTCTCATTGGTGGGAACATGGTTGGACTGGAAAAACAAGACAATGTTTGATCCAGGCGCGGAGATACAAGATGGTACAGGAGCGAGTTAACAAGAGAATGGTGTTTAAAGGAATTGTGGGTTATTTTTTGGTGAAGTTATGGCCATTGGCATTGGCAGCTTGGGTGGTGCTAGTGCCAACTGTGGTAGTTCTAGTTCTTGAGTTGCTGTCAAACTTCCTTCTGAAAAGCATGCCATTTTTGAAACATACTTCTGCTGTAGTTCAGTCAATTTCTTTAACTCGAACATAAGTTAATATTCACTAGATAGCTATTAAGTAAATGAAGACACTTGTATAGGTGGCAGTTCAACAAAATTAGAACTTTACAAAAAGATCAAAAATCAAATGCATTTAACGTTCAGTTGTATACATCAAAGTTATAACATACATGTCAGTAACAATTCATAACTTGGGGCTAGATATAAATTGTCAGAACCCATTTATGCAAAAGTAACCAGTTATAACTGAACAATTACCCATTTATAACTGGAAAGGGTAGGTTATGAGACCAAAAATGAAAACATGTGTAAAAATATAATTATCAAATGTATAACCAAATTATGTCATAACTTCATTTCACATGTGGTGCAACTTTAACCATTTAAGACAGATCTCCCTTTCAATAACAAATTGTATATAGTAAGCATATTGTAACTGTGAACACAATATCACTTAACAGAGCCCTCCTGAAATCATGTGATCCATCATATAGAGGGCTCTAATTAAAATAAGGGTCGTTCTAGACAGAGGTATTTTTGGTCGGATCCGACCGAAAAGTAGG
>JALLAW010000946.1:0-10665 GCA_036939535.1 Cyclotella kingstonii | reverse complement strand
AGACCAATTGTCTGCCACTTTATAGTAGAATAGTGGTAATTTTATAAGATAAATTAAATTTAATTTAAAACAGCCATCGATCGGCTGTGAGTCATTAATGTTGGCGGCAGGAGGAGACTGGCCCCTGAAGCGGTGTGAGAATTTTTCAATATCTGGGATAGCGCGTTCGAGGTTGAGTCAAAAGGACCCTGTAGACATCGAGTCATCGCAGTCCATCAAGAGATTTTTCACCCTTCGCAGACAATTCCTTACAGTGTCAAAATAAAATCGTGGTCGAAGAGTTCTTATGGAGAAAAGAGCTTATGTAGGTTGGACGATGGATGAAGACGATGAGAGTCGATATGTCTCAGTGCTGTTGGTAGATGGTTTTCAGGCCATGAGAGGTAGAAGAACCATTACGATAGGCCACCACTACGCGGGAGATTTCCAGCAGATTGATAAAGATCTTCCAAGACACACCTCTACCTACTAACCCACACCTCCTGGTTGATGAAGTGAAAGGCACTACGAGGGGTGACTGTTGATGGAGGTGTCATATTTTGCTTCTTGTCTGCTGTTAAACTCTAACATACCTGTGATATGCATGTCGAGCTTAGACATAGATTACCTACTAACAGAGATTTAATATTTTTATTTTCGACGAACAGCTACCTAACTCAGACATAATGAATGGAAACACTCCTGAAAGTCTCTCATCATTAATAAACCCGATCTAGCCGGTGCTCAACCTTCTCAGATTATCTATTATCCTCCAAAACTCCTCATTTAGAGCGACTACTGACAGATTTCTTAAACCCAACTGTATGTTCGTCTACCTGCGAGAGTGCCCCCGAGTGACGATTGGTGTCCTTATTTCAAATATGCCAGAGATTACACTGATTAGCCGCCTTTGTGTCTCTACTCCTTCCCTGAATTGCACGGCTCTTGTCGCCCGTTGGCCGCAAGCACACCGATTCGTCTTCCATCTGCACCCAATACACGGTTCCTAGGAGTAGAGTGTCCGACAAGAATCTGAGCCATGCAGCTACTCATTTCTGGCCACGCCTCCAGTGCTAGTAGCCTGGTCAACATAGGATCCAGAGTTACTCATTAAAATGGTCTCCAGCATCTCCCTATACTGACAAAAAAGAGCGGATTGGGAGTCTTTGGAGCCGCCTCCTTCTGACCAAAATGTGGATAGTAATCCAGAGAGAAGGTAACCTTGATCTGGAAGCTTACTCTGACCCGCCATAAAATTCTTCTCCAAGAACGCGAGTAGCATCACCCATGAACTCCACAGCCGAAAATTCGAGGAAGGACAAAGGCGAGGTAACCTTTTTGGGATATGAGGCGAGGGTTCCTTCTCCTCCGACTCCACAGTCATATCTATGGCGTCCAGCTGACCCAGGGTGGACACGGACATGTCATCCTCTGATCCCCGAACATCCTCAGAATTCGACCTAGCACGTTTCTCTGATAGGGACGATAAACCAGACAACTTGCTTACCGCTGATGTATTTCCATCTCAAATCGAGGCGTCCGAATGTTATTGGGAACAGGATCACAAGTCGGCTGATTTATCATCGGAGATGTCGCTGTAGTCGCTGTCCGAAGAGTCGTTCCCATCTTTAGTGCTATGGAGGTAAAAACTGAATCACCGAGAGAGCACACGGACCTGGTCGATCTGAAGTCAAAATCTTTTAGTCTTTTCGTAGAGCCAATTTTCTCCGAGATGTAACGTCCTCTTTAACTGGCTTCTTCAGTTTGATGAGGCTGATCGGAGGTTCGCGGATCACTGTACCGTGTTGAAGTCGAAGACCTAACTGCTCGTCATATCCATGAGGGAGTATTCGCCGGACGTCACAAAAGCGTACCCTAAACTGCTCATATTTGCACTCTTGATGAGCTCTAGGTGCTTGTGATCAAAACTATTGCTGACCAATGTCATGGTGTCCTCCTCTCGGCAACCGTGACTCTTCATCTAGAAGTAGATGTTCACACCCAGACAAGTCATAAACTTGGAGACACAATCGGTAAGGCCTTCTCCACCTTTAGAGAAGTAGCCCGAAAACCCTCTTGAGTCAGATTCTGACAGACAAGGCCATAAAGGAAGCTTCTTGACACTCATCTTCTTAAGTGCTTTACTCATTGAGAGAGTAGTGGACTTCTTCCTTTTGAGGTCCATAGGATCAAGTACGGTAACAGGAGACTGTCAAATCAGACTGGTTCCGCAGAGAGCTGATAGGCCTTTGAAGGTGATATGAGTGAGAGGAAGGCGAATAGTGATCTCAGTGAAGTAGTCAAATATGTATGGGAATGTGTCAGTAACATTGGGTCATAAAAAGATGTTGAAAGGGCAGTGGAGCAGGGTATAATATTCAAAGACGGTTGAATAATGTCTTTTGCGTCATATTGCAAATTCCTGCGAGCGATTTGAAACTGATATTGCAGGGTGTCGAATTGTGAAGCAAATGTGTGCTTAATACATTTATCTCGCTGCCTGAGTGAGTTGAGAATGACATAATCAGGGCCAACACAAAAGGCAGCATAGCTGGTACGATAGTTAGCATTGTTATAATGATTAAGGATTGTGTAATAAATAGGATAAGTTTCAGGCAAAACTTCACCGTATTCAACAAAGGCATGCATGAGAGGACAATGGCGTGCGATGTGCCCTATTTCTTTACAGTGGTCGCAAGTGATTATTGGAATGTCAGAGGGAAGGTTAGTGTTAACATTTCTATTCATGCTATAACTTGTATTTGTGGTGAGAACGAGGCTAGGATGGTTGGATTCGAATTCTTTGTTGGCAGGCATAGTGAGTGGTGTTATACTTCAATGTCCTTGACCTCAAAGGGAGCGTGAACTGGGGCCAATATGACTTAGTGTGGCAAAGCTAGCTCCAATGACACCTATGATATCATCGATGCGATAGTTGATCTGACAATCACAGAGACTGAAGTGGATTTTATCTCCGGAAAGTCTCAGGCATGGAAAATGAGTTTCGAAGTTCCTCTTCTTGAGGGTTCTAGGCACTGTGGAGCACATTTCTCTGGCTGTCAGCTGGCAAGTGCTAGGAAAACGTCGCGATTGAACTTGCGAAAGATGGCGTTCCTTATAAAAAATGGCGCACACCACCATTAGACTCGTGCTATTGGTGCTTATATCTTGAGGTGAGCAAGAAAAGAGGGAACTTCTGCAGTCAAGTTGTTTTTGGGATAAATCTCACACTAAAACGTCAGTAATGTATGACTTGCTCCAAGAGGAGCTAGATGTTAAAGCTGAGAAGGCCAAAGTCAGTTTAGAGAAGAGCAAGAAGAAGTATTTGATGGAAGGTGAAAAATTACTTCGTGATAACTGTTCTAAGACGATGCAATCAGGGAAAGCTGTGGTCATGTTAGATATGTCCTTGAAAGATTCCCTGTTGTCGATGAACACACCAAACTCCTCAATCAAAAAGAGCCTTTTGGTAAGGGGTTAAATGATGAATGAGACAAGAAGATGGAATTAGGGGTGAAGAGTTCGATTTTGAGGTGGAAAAGTTTTGTGAGGAATGAGCCTTCAAAAGGAGTAAAATTAGCAATCGACATGAATCGATTGAAATCACTCAACAAATGCTTGCATTTCAAATGGGAAACAACAAAAAATGAAATGTAGGTATAATTTTAGAACTTAAAAAGCATTTTGACCCTAACAATTAGTAAAATAATCACTTAAATACATCCATCATTTGTTTTAATTTATTATGTAAAGTATCATCAGTGCTTAGTACAAATGCTAATAACATGTATTACTTATTTTAAGCCATGACATTACGTCTATAATCATCTGAGTTTGTTTGTTTAACCCCAAAGTACTTTAAAATTTGACTACCGCCATTTGCTCAAGTCAAATAATTAGTTAAAAACACTCATTAATGCCACATTGTAAAAATTTCACTTCTTTTATATTTTTATACCCTTATTGAAGTCTAACAATGTCAAATATCTTACATTTCTCTCAAAGCTTCAATCAACTGATGGTTGATTTGGTGACATTAAATGCTTCGGCTTCATCTGTAATATTTACGCTTTTATTAATGCTAACTGTCCCATCATCATTTGGGTAAGCTTAATCACCCTATGCTTTGAAGTTACGAAGTAAAGAATGACGCCTTAAAAATAAATGAGCTCATTTCGGCGTAGAACATATACATCATCTCTTTGACCATAATTTACTTGGCTGCAATGTAAAGAAGTCTATTGAGGGCTTCCAAGGTTTGTTATTTAACACAATGAACTTTTTTAAGTCCACTATACATTGACTGCGTGGGTCTGCAAATTTGCTGTTTTTTGCATCAATTACACCTAATAGGAACAAACAATTAGGTACCCCTTCAGTATTGTATGCCGTAGAAAAACTGCTGAGATCATCAATGGTTGCATTGTAGAATAGAATGCTCTTTTTATCTTCTCTAAATATGATCAGGTAGTTTTATGCATGATATGATTTTCTTTACTTCTTCCCTGTCAAAGCCGAAATACTGCCTGAAATCAAATGCATTGATTTCATGAAGTTTTAGACAAAAAGACACATCAATTGCCGTCTTAGGCATGATGAAAAACCATTGAAAAGCAAAATATTGATTGTTGCGTTTTGCCCCAAATGAATTGCATATCTCATTGATGAATAGAACATTATTGTCACTCATGTTTATCTTGTAACGCTTATTATGATTAAAGAGCTGAAACATTGCATGTGGAGGGGAAACACATATGAGATGCCTCTTCAGATGCATTGCATCTTCAGGTTCTTGGTTACTAATATTGTTACTCATCAGCATGGTTTATTGCAAGCTCTGTTCAATGCTGAAATGTTGGAGCTGTTGATGTTGATTGCATGAGAGTGGAGTGAGATATCCTGTCCTATGGTTATGATTCAAACTCTTAGAGTAAGAGTCATTTAATTTGTACAAATACAAGTACAATTGAGTCAAACAAAATTTGATATCGCTAAATGTACTTATAATTGTACTTATACTAGCATGTTTAAAAATACTTGTAAGGTGCGTTTATGTAAAAAGCTAAGAATAATCACATAAGCTTATAAACCTATCGGATCTTTCGTCAATTTAGCGTAAACTTACGTAACATTTTCGTCATAATCAAAGGAGTTACCGAACGAATATTGAGGTAGAGTAAACTGTAATCTGACATAAGGTTTCATTATTTTGACGCAAACTCTGGGAGACTTTCGTTAGTTTCTACATACGTGAGCTTGTGAGTTAATTTATACTTTAGTGTGGTACCCCATGCAACCTTAGTTTATGGGCAGCAATTACATCATGTCGGATCCAACTTGCTCTTAGAAAGCGTATAAGGGCCGTTCCAGACAGGGGTACTTTTGGTCGGATCCGACGAAAAAGAAGGATAAAAGTAGGATCTCTGCTCCGCATTCGAAGTCTTAGCCTACCAACAGAGATCGGATAGGACATTTTGAGGATATTTGTAGGACCGAGGTTGGCGCAAGAACATCCGAAAATTACACGTGAACTTTCGCACAAAGTGCAACTTGTTTGGGCAATGGTTACTAGTAACATCACATACATATCCTTAATTAATCACATAAAGTAATAGTTACTAGTACTTCATTTTTTAAAAACTAACCATCGCAGAAAACCTCGATCAATCTATCTCTGCCTTCAAAATGAGACGGAGGCAGAGCAATCACCTCTCAGTGCTGTTGCATGTTCAGACGTCGAGGTCATTGATTCCCATATCTTCATTAAGAACTATTGGGCATCAAATATCCTTTTCAAAGATCTGCGCAAGGTGTGTAACCTCCTGAAGGTTAAAGGAGTCAATAACGCGTCCAATGATGCTATGATGACGAACCTTTAGGACAGTTTGAACAACTAAAAGAAGTATGTCCTCCTTTCTCAAGAGGTCAATTCTACTGCCCAACGCACAAGAATGTTAATTGTTCCAGGAAGATGATATCTTTGCTTCGCTGGAGTTAGGCATGTGAGTGATTATCAACCACTATATGCAAAAACTGCGTTCAATATCGAAAGCATATTACAAGGCTGAACTGACTAAATTCAGCTTTTCAGGAACGCACACAGACAACTTTTACACCTTTGCAATGGCGATAAATATGCGTATTACATCCGAAAGCACCTTGATCATCGTCCTGAACTGACTGGAACAATTGCTGATTTGCCTAGTGACACTTCATTGAAAGTGTGAATTTGCCCAAATGTCTAATCTGACGGCAATAACCCAATGATAATTCTCCGAAACGATGGAAGAAGAAGACTGAAGCAACATTGGATGTTGCCAATGAAAAACGTCGCATGAGTGTATTCACTCAGCATACAATGTTCTCTGAAAGACAAATTGAACAGCATGAGAAATATGGGCAGCTCCAACAGAAGGAAGAAGGTTGGAAGAAGTGTGACCACATATTCAGAGAGTGGGAATGAATTCGAGAGAGTGTTTCTCGAATTCGAAAAAAATTGGAGGAGGAAACAGACAAGATAGTTTATCGAGAGCTGCAAATGGACATCGAAACGTTAACAAAGAATAATCATACAATTGCCAAAAACGATTCATTGTTATTGAATTGCTCGGCGTTTTCCCTTGATTATATGATATTTTGGATTTTGAATGCTTTTATTGGCTAAATGTCTATAATGTTACGTCAGTATTGCGAAAGTTTTCCATATCCATTACGTACTTGATTAATAATTTTAATAAAATGTGCGTAAATTTGGTGCAATTAATGCAAAGAATTACATATGAGTACGAATTTTTTGATACAAACACTGATAATTGTGGTAGTAGGTGTAAAAACAAAGTAAATTTAGCAGGAAAAGTCCAAATTTTTTGGTATGTCGTACTTTATGTACCAGCTTTGCGATTTTCTACTTGATAGCAAAAATGTACAAAAATTTACCTTGATAATAATGTAAAGTTAGGTAATGTTGCATAATTTTATGGACAATTTTTGACTGTTTCATGTGATAGTCTAAAATGTATGGAACTTTAGTCTGAAAGTCATAAAGTTTTGTCAATATTGCACAACTTTACATTTTACATCACATTATAATAAATAAAATTAAGTTACAATTAACTTATAAAATTACCACTACTAAACTAACATGTGGCAGACAATGATCTTTTCACTTGTCGTCATCACTCTAAGGACGCATGCAGGTGTCGGTCATTTAGATTGTTGACCTTTCAGCTCTTGGTAAGTAAAAAACGAGTATAACTCGTATCGACACAAAACATTTCGTCTTCCTAAAAATATAATTTTAAGTCCTGATTGGACAATCCTCGTATTCTGATTTAAATTCCTTGTCCAGGTACAGATTCCACTTCAGCCACCTTTTCTACATTAAAGGGTAGTTCCAGCTTCCTATTCTCTCCTGACTCCACGTGCTTGGACCAGAAAAAAATCTTCTCATAGAAATCTTCTTCACTGCTCGCGATCTTTGCCGTTAGCTTATAGCTTGCTGAATTGCTATATTTTGTTCCATTCGCGTAGAGGCAGTGATTTGTTAGAATAATTATCTCACCTGCTTTTAAGTGGGTTTTGACCTTTTTCTCGTCATTATCTTCGAAGGCTCTTGGATGGAGTAATGCAAAATCATCCAAGGCGAGTACTAGTGACACCGACCTGTCGTTTTCTTCTTTCAGATACTCTTTCTTGTCAGAAACAGAATGAAGTTGTTGATTATGAGCTTTGTATTGACTATAGAGCTCTGTTCTGTTTTGAGAGCTAATAATCTGGTATGAATTTGATTCGGATAAATTTTCAGTATTCTGAGAATTATTGGCTCAAAGCACGTCAGTAGTAACTGCCTTAACTCACCTAGGCTATGTTCATTTTCAAACCTTTTGTTGAATACTAAAGATTTCATACTATCCCCTTGAGAGGTCTCATATATTCCTAGCCACCTCTCTCTTGGTTTATTGCTAATACTTCGTAATGCTTCGTAGGAAGTAGGCTTTGAGCATCTACAACTTCATATAGAGATCGGTTGTCAGTGATGCTGAAGGAGCAGCCGTGCTGCTGGTCTGGTACTAAGTGTCAGATCTCAGACCCTTTGAAGAATCCGATATGTCTGCCAGTACATGCCTGAAGCAGTTGTCTGTTGTCTTTTTCGAGGAAACTTGAGAACTCAACCCATGAATTTGGATGTTTGAAAATCTTTAAGGCTACTTCTGATGGTGTCAACATAATTAACCTTTTTTCTACATCTGTTGTTAGCTCAGGAGTTAATTTTACTTCGCAGCATTTATTATTTGCTGCACGTTTTGTCTTATAAAACTGTATCCATTTATATTTGAGATCATCTAATATCACATTTTTTTTGTTAGGAATATCCTTTTTCATTGTGATCAATCTTGTTTATAACTTCTTCACCTCCTCCTCTATAATTTTTCTTAGAAACTGAAATATCCCTTGTTTATCACTGTAAAGCATTATTTCCTCCTCTGTTTCTACTACTGGATTTAGTTCCTCTTGTTTATTTTTTCCGATATGATCGTGATTTTGAAACTAATTGTGCATGCCATAAAGTGTTAAAATAGTTTTCCTATATATTGACAATTTCAAGTTTGGTAAGATACTTTCAGAAACCAGTTATTGTAGAAGAGTATTTTTTTGACAGGGAGACAGCGCACATCTGATCTGTGTTGGTGACTAAATAGAGAATGATCTCATTTTTAAATCCACTATCAATGAGTATTTTTGTTTCAATGTGGGATGGCAGATTACTGCTTCTAAAAACAAATGAAGTCTTGGAACACTTATTACTTCAAATTTGCCTTGCGCGAGGTCCACAAACTTTCCATGTATGCCTGAGCGTTTCCTTTTCTTATCATTTTTGCGCTGATTTTAGTTTCTTCACTCGTCTGAACAACTTTCTTTTTGCTCCAATTCTGCAATTTTTGTTCTCTTTACAAAATATTTACTTCATCCTTTGCTATTTTCTGAAGGCCTTATCATTTCTACACTGTTATCAACAATTATTATTGTCAGGTCTATCTGAAATATATGTTCCTCCGTACAATGGAGAGGAATCATCACAGTCTCGTTTGCCGCTACCTGCGCTATTAATTTTGCTACCTCTAGCATATTGGATTTGGATTCGGTAGTTAACTCAAAAATTTCTAGAAGTAGTAGATAATTGTTACGTATCTATTTCAACACAAAGTCTCTTACTTGTTCTGGACCACCTCTCCACATCTCCTGTGTTTTAATCACCTCCCATATTTCTCTGCATTGTGATAGACATCTGAAATAGGTCGAGAAAGTGTTTGTATGAATGGATGCTACTTCTTCTTGACTGTTCGACTTGTTATTATAATCAAAATCTGTTGATACTATATTCTGTGATTCCTCTATTTTCTTTGCTTGTTGAGTATGTTCCTTTAAGTCAATAGGTTTGTCATAGTCTGTTAGGTCACTTGTGTCTTCATTGATTTTTGTCATTCTATAACTTTCGTACCTCTCTCCAAAGTAGCTTCGTACAGAATACTGAGGTTGTCTACTAACTCATGTTTATCATAGACAGTTAATTTTCCTATTCCATCCGGTTCAGTAGTCACTTTCTTTTCAATTACTAGTCGATTAATTTGGTAAGCAGATTTCCCGTATACCTAAGATAAGTCTTTTTCAAAAGTCATTTGTGTCCTCCGTCCTATAAGTTCCAACTCAAAAATTGCTCTTTCGACTGAATATGATCTTGTTAGTCTTCGGAAGGGTTATTGACACACAGAGCAGCTTCGCTTGTCGCATATGCAAGACTTACAAAACAAGTGGTTGCACTCTCTTCTCATCGTAGCCTCCATTATTCTTCGGCAGCTTATGAAAGCAACATAGTGCTTTGATGCTTTACCTCAGCTTTTCTACGTTCTCGTTCGTCGTTTCATCTTCGTTGGCAAATGTTGTGGTTCCTTAGATATGGGGTATTTTTGAAAAAAAGGTCAACGCGCTGAAGCAGTACAAGTATTTTCATTTAATTTAAACTGCCCTGCGGAATTCCTACTGTCTTTATTTAAGCTGTTACAGAATCATTACCTAATTTCTTTTTTACTTTTCTAACTTTTCTGCTAGCTGATGAAGCTATGTTCCCTTAGTTATTACTAACCCGAAGCAGAAAATATCTGAGTTGGAGTCATTCCTTCCAAGTGCTACCTGCGTATCCTCTGAAAGCAGTATTGTTTCCCCCTTTTAAAATCATGTGTTGCGAATCCTAATTCTTCTACAGTTATAACCGAATAGACAATTTCTACCGGATCAATGCCAAAAATTATTTGAATCGACCTCTTCTTATTCTTTAAGGGTAGCAGATTGCCTTTAATTCTAAATCTGTTATAATCTTGAAAAAATGACCCTGTCCTTGGAGAAATCTCGATTATTTGATTGTGGGGTTACAGTCTTTCGTCGATCCTTCTCTGACCGACTGCATCTCCGAGACATCAGTCACTGGAGATGCTTGTCCGCTTGACACTTCATTCATCTTTTCGACTTTATTCTCTTTGTTTAAAGTCAATGATCTATCTTCTTTATTTTGTATCGTGTTGACGACTTTTCTCGTTAGAGAGTAAAGCAAAAGTGATTTTACACCTTAAATTTTCCAGTACATTTCTACATACGTAACCTAGTACCAAGCCTACGCATCTGCTACCACTG
>JALLAW010000945.1:0-10642 GCA_036939535.1 Cyclotella kingstonii | reverse complement strand
GTGTTTGGAGTGACGTTTTTCGTAATTTTTTTCGTCCTACCTCTCATCCTACCTTTGAGGTAGGATTCTACCTCTGTCTAGAACGACCCTAATACTATATACTGTACCTAAAAAATAAAGAGAACAAGGGATGTCGATTTGCAGACCATCACTCTTGTGCGACTGCACCTCATGCTCATGCCTACATCCGGGCCAATGAAAGCACGATAATACAATCTCGACGCCGATCATGTTGGCACTAGCTCCTCGCACCATTCTCACTGTAGGAATGCTCCTCATGATTTGTGCGCACACAGTGTCCTCCCTTCTCTGCCTCCGATCAGTATCACAAGGTCACCGACATCAACTGTCAATTTTGGCGACTCACTCCAAAGACAAAGACATCGTCGTGCTGCCCCAATGGATGATTCAATGGAGGTGAGGCCTCACTCTCATGCCCTGCTACGGCCACGCTCCTACTACCAATTCCTCTATCCACTCTCTGCAGGGGGGAGGCCTCCCAAGGCTCCAGCCAGTCGCTGCGCCAAT
Organism: Cyclotella kingstonii; assembly: GCA_036939535.1. Classification (NCBI taxonomy): domain Eukaryota; phylum Bacillariophyta; class Thalassiosirophyceae; order Thalassiosirales; family Thalassiosiraceae; genus Cyclotella; species Cyclotella kingstonii. The sequence goes on along the minus strand of JALLAW010000945.1, from coordinate 10,114 downwards.
GGGAATTCACCAGTGCCTTCCTTGCCGAGCTAGCAGACAAATTCCCAGAACTCACTGGCCAAACGCCACGGCCGTTCTTGGACAACCTTTCCTTTCACTTTCTTGATGCGCTCGATAACTCCGAAATGAGTAATGGTTTCGATTCGGTGAAGGTGGACAAATCTGCCATGCAGTATGTCTTGGTTACTCCTTCGTCTCAGTCTGGACAGACTCACTTGACAGAAGCTGTGTTTCGCAATTCCACTCAGTTTCATCTGATCTTTACTGCGACCATACGGAGATGCTCTCTTATTCGAAGAGGATTTCATATCGTCGCCACTGGGAAAACCTATACTCAACTGGCTGAGACAGCTTTAGAGAACCGATCATTTCAGGACTTGGGAGAGGCTGGTTCGAACCAAAATGCCACTTGGTCTCTGAGACTTCGGCAATATCACTCAAAGAGTACTGCTGAGAAGAAACTGACAAATGAGTCTGACTGGAGACGATTACCACGATATGGAAAGAAAGTGCGATCGCCATTGACGGAGGAACGCAAGGCAATCATCTCCATGTCAGCATTGATTGCCACATTTCGAGGAAAAGTTGATTTGGTCCATCCTGAATGCGAAATTTATTTGTTAGATGGGTTGAAGCAGCATAGTTTATGTCCCAGTGATGATAATCTAGTTGTTGATAATTTATGTAGAAATATTGAAAATGATACCAAGTGTGGTGAGATGTACCAAATGTTGCTAGCCAGAGTCGTTGCGAATGGACCCAAGGTAAGATCCAAAGCATTCACATTGTTCTCTCACTCAAAAGTATGTGCTTACGACTGAATTCCTACTCGAATAGACATCCCTACTATCTCCCAAAAAGAGAATTTGTATCACAACAACACCCCTCTCTCCCATCGCCTCCTTCTCTCTCTGCAACATTGCACAACTATCACGACAAACCAATACCACCATTCTCGATCCCTTTGCTGGAAGCTGCTCTACCTTACTTGCCGCAGCTTTTATTACCGGTAGATGTCAATCAGTCGCCATTGAAATCAGTTTCGATAAATGTGTGAATCGTCAGCATATTCAACAAGACTTTGATACTCGGGCACTCTGTCCACCCTTACGAATGATCCAGGGTGATTGTATGTCGTACCAAGTGCGGCAACAGGCACGTTGGGCGATTGGTGGTGGAGGATTTGATGTTATTGTTACAGATCCACCCTATGGTATTCGAGAGTCCATGGGGTGGACAACAAGGCAGTCCACCCACGATGATGACCAAAGTCAAAATTTGACTCTGCCACCATTGACAAGATTTTTCCATGCCATGGGACAGGATCGATCAAAAGGTCAACCGTTACTAAAACTGGGAGGTCGTCTAGTTGCCTTCCTTCCCGTTTTTAAGGGAGAAAGTCTTGAGGATTGTCTGCCCGATGAGAAATCCCAAGAGAAGGCAGGGCTGGTGAGAGAGGGAGTAGGAAAGGAACAAGTTTTGAATGATCGGCTCTCTCGGTGGCTTGTATCTTTTGTCTGTGTCAAGGGTTGAAAGCAGACTTTGCTTATATTCTTGCTTGTCTCTTAAAGATCTTGCGATATTCTTGCTTTTTTCAATCACTCGACCTGCTGGACTGTGACTGACCATGGCATTAAATACTACGTTCAATTGCAGTCAGGTATTATAATTATTATTGACTTGATACAGTAAAACCCGTAATTTTAACCATATTTCTCCCATCCTCATGGTTTGAGAGGAGAGATAACATAGGCCCACAATTGATCTCAACGAAGCAGTAAAGACGATAATGCAAATTGGACAGATGACTCAGCGGACCAACCATTTCATGATTTTTAAACATTAATTATTAATGACAATAATGAATATATGAACCTACTTTTGTGTCGAGTAATCATAGTTGGGATGTACCGCAATTTTTCGTTCGGATTCTAATACCCCCTCTGACTCACCAATGTACACTAGGACGTGATCAACTTGAACAAGTCTCTTTATGACTAAGTTAACAAGCTTCCTCAAGCGCTGTAACTCTTCCACTGAGTCTCCAATATCTGTTTTGCACTGTTCTAGGTACCATTCTACAGCTTGGCCCCATGACAGATAGCAAGAAGAGCTGTCACCTTCACTTCCCAACTCATCTAGTTCTTTGGAACGCAAGTATGTTGCAATAGCATTGGATATGGATTCATACTGCTCAAAAGAAATTTGAGTCCTTTTCTTAATCTTTTTGGACTTTTCTGGTACTGCCTGTTGAGAAGTGTCTTCAGGGATAATGCCAACTTCCGTGATGCCTGGAATGGGATTTGGTTGAGACTGTTGATCACCATTGGTGTGAGTACCACCCATTTGACCCCCATCAGCAACATCATCGTTGTTCTCACCATTTCCAGAGTTATAGTCATCTCCTTCTTCATCAAAGGTAACATCTTCTGTTTCAACATGAATGATACTTTTCCTCAAAAGCCGAAAGGCCTCTCTGACGTAACTTGGTCGTACCACATCATCACAGTGCAGACGTGCCAAAGCTTCAGAAAGTCGAATCAATGACTCTAATTGACGAACTGTAATACGATAAGCAGTACGACTACGACCCATCGTATCACCTTGTCTAAGCTTTCTGTAACAATCTACTATTACTCGTCGGCATTCTTCGGTAATTTGTGGGCTTAAAGTGCGTGCAAATCGAATATATCTCAACATTTGCTCCTCCGTAAATGGAGGTTCAATGACATTCTCATCACATCTGTGCACATCTATAATATGCTTGGCAACATTATAATCAGAAACCTCATCACACTCATCCAACACCACAAAGAACAAATCAAATCGACTAAGAATAGGGGCTGAAAGCTGCACATTTGCCCGAAGAGTCTTTGATCTATCATATCGGCCATGGATAGGATTCGCCGCTGCCAAGATTGAAGCACGAGCATTGAGTGTTGCTTGGATTCCTGCTTTAGTAATACTGATAGTTTGTTGTTCCATCGCTTCATGAATAGCAACTTGATCATGTTGGTCCATTTTGTCAAATTCATCGATGCAACAAATTCCATTATCCGCCAGCATCATGGCACCGGCTTCAATACAGTATTCTCCTGTATCTTGGTCACGAGTTACTGCGGCAGTCAGACCTGCGGCTGTTGCTGCCTTACCGGATGTATAGACGCACCTATCAGGAAGGAAATCATGGACAAATTTAAGAAATTGTGACTTCGCAGTAGAGGGATCTCCTACGATACAGACATTGATATCTCCACGAAGGCGAATCCCTTCAGATGTTGTTTTGTGAACTCCACCAAGAAGCATGAGTAGAATCCCTCTCTTCACTTCAATATGCCCGAAAGTGGCGGGGGCAATGGACTCAGCCAGCTAAAAGCCAACAAAATCAAAGTTGTTAAGAAGTTTCAAGCCTGGAAAAAATTAACCATGTTCGCCAAAAAAACATGAAGAAACTTACTAGATCATACAATCGTGGCATATGTTTAAACCTACGAATCTCATCTTTTTCCTCCGCTGTAAACTCCATAGCCACTTCGTGAGAAGTTTTGGGGCTCTCACTAACCCAACCGCCACTTGTTCCAAAGCCCAAACTAAAAAAGTTGGATTCATCAACATCATTGTCACAGTCCATCCCATTATTCCGTCGTCTCAATCGCTCGGACAATTCATAAGGTAAAACAGAACAAGCAACAAAGCAGGTACGGTAGGTGAGTTCACGCACTCCGAGTGCCGCAAGACCTTTCACTCCACCCCCACCCCCTGTGGCTGCTTCTCTCCCAACTCTGCTGTCATTATTCACTATAGATCGCGCCGCTTCCCCTGCCCGTGCCAATGCACTCCCATCGGGAACAACAACCAGACTTCCTGTCAAGACAACTCGATCTCCTGCCTTGGCACGTTCCACCATCTCATTACGGACAATCACATCAATGGTTCGAGGCATAGAACCAGGAGGTATTTCCTCGGCATTCTCTTGCACTTTGAGACGCTGCCAGTCGACGAATTCGGATCCTCCCATACTAGTAGCACCTTCCCCAGTATCTCCTGTCATGGCCAATTCTAAATGGAATTCAGAGGGGTTTCTATTTTGACATCTAGGATTCCTACAAAGTGCTGGTCTTGTCAAATGGTATTGTTGAATTACCTTCGGTGCCACTAATCCACATTTTCGACATCGAAAAGATCCCACGAGTAGCTCGGGTCTCACTTCTGAAGTTCTTGTGACAGTCCCTGTAAAGGAAGCAAATCGTCCAATCGTCCCAGTACGTAGTGCTCTAACGGGAAGAACCATGGGCGCGTTATATAGGGCCACAAAGTAGGTGTTGACAATGGATCGAGCAGAGAGAGTACTTCCAAGTATTCCGGTGGGATCCGACTGATCCAATTCGGGGTGATGTGCCAAGAGAAACTCTTTGGCCGCACGACGCAAATAGGGTTCGAATCGAACGTATTCTCCCTCGATGGCCTCTGCGAGATCCCTGTCATGAGAGAGAAGATGGCTGTAGTTCACACAAATGGTACTGGAGAAGGGAGTCAATGGCATGTCTGTATCATCTTGGTCTACTTCCTGGAATGTTAGTGAGATGGGGTTGGCAGCTTTGAGTCGGCGTTTGGCAATAAAATTAGCTTGGTCATGGTAAGGATATATTTCCTGTTCGCTTCGTTGAATGGCAGCAGATTGATCATTGCCTAAATTTTCTTCGACTTCTTCCATTTCTTTATAGATGACTTCCGAGCTGAGAAACGAGCAGCAGAGTGAGAGTAAGAAAGAACGCTGTTCCAACAAGTCACATCATGGATGAGTAAGCATGAACTCCACAAGTCCATGTCAACTCACTAATTATTGAGAAACTCTTGGAAGCGAACTCTCACCAACTCGCCGCCCTCGTCGAGAACCTCGAAGGCCTGCGCTTCTCCCATTGTCCCCTCGCCCACATTTCCCTGGATGGCCGCATGGGCTGCCTCGGAACCTGGAGCGCGCTGTCTGGCCGTCGTATTGGAGCCAGGCCGGCTGTCGGGTCGGTGTTGTATTGAGACTTCAGCGGCTGCTCGAGCGACGGATCTATCGTCATTCGGTTCGTTGCCTTCGAGGGGGGCGGGGCGACCGACAATAGCTGCTGAGGCCATCGTGAAAATTTGTGACACAAAAAATGGCGGGAATGTCAGGTCATCATGATATTAGCAGGACTAGCAGTAGTATCGGTTGTACGGTAGGAGTATTATTACTTTCCTCCTACAATAGTATTGTACTATAGTGAAGAGTAGAGTCTCACAGTAGTAGGATTACTATATTTTCCAAATTGTTGGACCTACTATAATAGATTATAGAATTATGAAGCTCCTGTTTGACCTTATATGTCTATTGGTATGTACTAGGTACAGTGTCCAACTACCCCCTGACTCTGACCAGCCAGGTACGAAAGAGTGGTGCTGTATGTAGGATTGGATCGGTCTGGAGATTGTAAAAACCCGTGTATGGCCTAGAGGACGACTCTCTAACCCACTTTTCAATAGGCGACACACGACATGTCGTGTCGTGCCCGTGGCAACAAGAGAGCTTCAGGAGATTTCACTCCTTCCCAATTCGCCGCATGCATTGAAAGTAGCTTAAATATCCATGCTCTTACCGAAAAATGTTCGATAAGCACAAAGGAAACACCGTTGGCCGCACAAGCGAAGAATAGTACACACACTCCAACCCACAATTCCACTATTGTCCCAACATCAAATAATCAGGATGACATTCACGCAACTCCAATGCAACATGACAATATCAAAGTATTTCATTGCTCGAAAACTGAATTAACTGAACTTCCTCGAGTAGAATGCACCAACGGGGCCATAGAAGCTCTACGTTTGTGTCATGCTGCTTTTCTCTCCAGGATTTCTTCGACCTTGGTCACAGTGGATTCTTCCTCAGAGAAGAAGAATTCTCTCATGACTTCCAGAAAAAGAAAACAAACCTCTCCCTCCAAAATATCATCATTATCCGCGAAAGAAACATCAATCAAGTTACATACAGAGCGAGATGTGGAACAATGCTTGGCACAAATGGGATTGACTCCCCTCTTCCAGCGGGCAAATGAATTTATGACACATCAGTGTCAAGACCTGTCATGCACACCTGATACCAATACAAAGAGAGACGCAAAAGACACAATATCTACTACTGTAGATGACCAGAAATCAAAGATATCCCATGCAATGAGGAAGAAGCAAAAGAAGCATCCCTTTGCAAACTTTATGGGAACACAGGCTGAGTTGATTGCGGAACAGGAGAGGCTATTATTAGAAAGTGCACATCGTATGAAGATAAATCAAACTACCAAGAGCTCCCATGACTGAGAGAAATGTCAGAATTGTTGGATCATGCAAAAAATAATGTAGTTGACTCCTTCATTCAATTGCTTAAGGCTTTCACGGAGGAACAAAAGAAATAGAAGAGACTCGTCTCACATTGACATTGTTTGGTTTCTCTATTTGAGGTAAGCTCCTACATTTCTCCATACGTCTAACTTTCCTTTCTTTTGAGATTCTATGACTCTTACTTAAACATGTTATTAAAAGAAACAGTTGGTAGACATTATACACTTTTGTGACAATAAGCTATTGCATTGTTCCCATGTTGGTCACAGAATGGTTTCAGAAAAATAGTCTCAGTCATTTTTCCATTGAACTGGTGAACAATACTGTCTATCATGATGATGATTTAATTTTGACTGTTGTATGAGGTATGTATTAATTTAAAGTGAGTGCTTTTTGAACATGCAATTTCTCATTAAAATAATGAGTATGAATTGTACTCATAGGTCTGTCTACCAGTTAAGTATATGAAACGAGAAAAGCATTGAAATTGTTAGACAAGAAATGTAGGACAGTATTTTTTTGCTAAAGCCTATTCTTGAATGGTGTAAATTTTTCATCATTAATTTGACATCATTTATGAAATAGCACAACCATGAAATAGAGTCAAACTCCAAAGGATTCATCAGCTTCCTTGAAGAAGTGTAGTATTAGAGGGTTAACAGTATGATTTTGATATTATCCTATTGTTATGGAGAGAATTGTGAATCATGTATGGCAGCAATCTCTTTCATTGAATCATATTATGATCTACTCATTGGACTCAATGTCAACTCATTTGTACAATGGCAATTTTTATTTCACTAGGCAGTAGAAAGAAGCTTAACTTTGATAATTCAATTTTTTTATCATTAAGATTTGTAGTTTATATGAGGATTGCGCAAAGTGGCAGGATGGCAAATGCATGAGTTTAGGTCAAATCAGAGATACTACTGATGCAGAAAAATGAATAATGAGCAAGATTCTCATGAGACAAATAAAGGAGAATATTTCAAATAGGGAGATACAATTTATAGTTGAACTCTTTATATCATGGTGACTTTAGTAATATGTTTACTATAACAGCCCACTGCTGAGGGACCATACAGGTAATTGACTTCTGCATCATTGTGACAGCAATTATATAGTGCGTTGTCTACCACTCCTTAGACTTTATTATGATAATGTATCAAAATAAATTAAATTAAATTAGATTAGATTATTTTGTTTTCCTGTCCAACAGAAAGCTTTGAAAGTTTTGAGAGAGGATATTGGATATCAATTAGGTTTTCTTTGTATGTGTAACTTCTATTCATTGCATGTCTTCTTCTGTACAGATTCATCTGTTCATATTCTTCTTTTAAGAGTTGTTTGTTCAGGAAAGACTTGATTTGTGAGCTTAATTCTTACATGCTAGAGGTGATGGATCCTTTGATTATTAGCGAAACTAGTCCCTTGTGCATGAGAATTCTGAATGATTTATGATCATAAACTTAATTTAAAGCAGAGTAGTCGAGTTTATTGTCCATTGATTGTTATTTAAGTGTTAAATTTGATGGAATCTTTCAACAATGATTAATAGCTCACGGAATAAATTTTTGAAATTTTGTGTGATCGTGGCATGTCAGGACAATGATATAATAATTTTATCACATCTTTGATAATTATTTTCTATATTATACAAACTGATTTCAATGTTTTCATTGAGTATGCTCTGTTCTACAGACTTGGGTACTCAATAAATTGCTATCGTGTAGAGTTTAGAAATTTTTGAAAGCATTCAATAGTTGAAGTTACCTTAGATCTGCAAAGTTACCCACTGTTCCAATTTCAATTCTTTTACTCTAACGAACCTCCCATGCACTTCATGGAGTAGATGCAGTACTCTTATTCAACATTTCAAATCCTAATCTCTGACTATTGTTAATAAAGACATGTTATCCCCATGAATGAAGGGGATGATACCTACTTTCTACCAATACACCCATTGTTCAAAAGATTTTCTCCTGTCATCAAAGAATTCCTTGTCATACATCAGAGCATTAAACATTATGCCAACACAAGGAGGACTGGATAGTCGATTGTAATCTCATCATCACCCTACAAAAATATTAACATTATCAATCTTGCTCTCCTGGTATTTGTGTCATTTGTGGCTCTAGTATGTCAACATTAAGGCTTGAATGTCATACCTAAGAATTCAATTCCACTATACTGTAAGGTCTACTTCATTTGAGCATAGCATTTACAAATAATATTTCACTCAAGTAGTATTGTATTGTCTAGTTTGAGATACGGTGGGGCAAGTACAAGTTATAACTTATGGTGTTGCCCTGGGACATCTCCCCATTCAACAACATCTCATGATAAGATTCTGTTGACTTTCTAATAAGTTGAAAGTACAGACTGAGATGATGTATTGGTTTGACCATGTTCGAACATTCTTCACATAATAGTTCTTTAATAGTATGATACTCACGGGACCAAACTTGCAATTATATCTCTATCACATAAAACAAAATGGATTCCCAACACACTACAGGAGGGAGTACTTCTTTGCTAAGCTATTCATCAGGTCACTTTCACACTTCATGACAGCTTCTAAAATGTATTTTTGCAGGTTGAGACTTCAAGCATTGATATTATTGACAAGTTATATCAATCAGACAATGGCACCAAGGCATATATTCAGATTACCTAATATTCTTTTTATCAAAGTAGAATATCTTTATCTTCAAGGATTGTATCACAGTGTTTCTGTAAGACTTTGCCTGAAAATATAATTCATAAATGATATCTCCTCCTCTTTTTCTGTGGTCCAAACTTATGCCTCTACTCACATGATTATTCAAGCATGAGTACACTGCAGAAAATATCTTATAATTTTCAGTTTTTCATTGTGCTTCTGTATCCCTCTGTTTTGCTTTATATTTCTTATGCACATTAATGACTCTCAAGAGAATTCATTTCAATCCCCTTGTTTATCTTTTCTGCCAGACCACTTTACTAGATATTGACTGTGATTATGTCTATATGTTACCACTGCGTACTGCGTTCTAAGTGAGGTAAGCAATGTCTCATCTATTAAGGATTCCCAGTCTCCAGCTTCTGTTTTCGCTGTCAAGTTACCTATTTCTTTGTGGAGTGTTGAAATTGATAGATCTTGCTCCTGTGCTATCTCCACCTCTGGATTGCCTTTTGTTCTCTTGATCGCGCCGTTTTTCCTTTTCTGTAAGTTCATCATAGACCTGGTATGTATTTACATATGTAAGATTGTACTTGTAAAAATGGTAAATAAATGTTGGCTTCTACTAATCCCAATCGTGGAAAATTTGGTGATGGAGATAATTTAGAAGATAGAAATATTTCTGCAGTCACGCTTCCGCCTGTTGCTGTCAGTGGGACAACATGGTTAAGTGTCACTCTTGGCCACAAATTGACGGAAGCGCAAACTCAAGGTGCATGAGATGGAATTCCAGCACAAATCTGATTTGGAAGTGATCAGCTGTGCAATGTCTCATAGAAATGAAGAACAAAAAGAGCTTGGTTCTTATCTATTGTCTTGCAAATTGGCTGAGATGAAAAAGAAAAAGGAAAATTAAGTATTCATATTGATTTATTTGTTTAACGTTTTTATGGTTATTTAAGACATAAGGAGCTTGGCATTATACAATTACTTTTTAATGACAAAGACGTTTAAGTTTTAGAATTCATATTCCTTGGACAGAATATCCCTTTTGCTTCTATTGTATGTTGAAGTTGATTTAGTTTG
>JALLAW010000944.1:0-10639 GCA_036939535.1 Cyclotella kingstonii | reverse complement strand
TTGTCCTGCCACTCCTGAGGGGACTGGGGACTCTGGGGACACTTTGTTTGCATTGTTTTGATTTTTGGTCACATTTCCAACAAGCTTGTTGTGATTATAATCAGACCACTCTTGTGGGGACTGTGGAAATTGGTGCCAAAACAAGGAGCAGGGCAAGTGCCACTTGGCCACATCACAGATGGTGGAAGGCTCTTATGTTGATATACATATGAGCAATGTGACTGACCATGGGATAGCTAGGAATACATACAGTATGACAAATAGAACGTTGGTGTCAGTCAAGGGTTCTGAGCATCACCCTAAGTAGTCATAGATAACCACAATTAAATTAAGACAATGACCATGACTTCTGAGCACAGTCCACCCCCATTTTTCAACTTTCTCTCGATTAGAGTTTATAGTCTCTATTTCTCTCTGTCTTTAGAGAGAGAGAGAAAAACAGAGACACGATGATTCCTCTTCTTAAGGTACGGTACCGAGTAGGTATAGAAGGCGACACCGAGCAGTAAGCTACACATCTTCCGTGAGCCCGTCGAAGTAATCGCTCCCAACGGCACAAAAGGGATGACGCCACCTGTTTCGAAACAATTTGCACCATCCGACAATCTCAATGAATTAGGCACACTTCCACGATCTTCATCAAAATATGTTGATAGTTCATGTCCACAAAACGGTCCAGATCTAGATTGCCAACAGTGCCTAGCTTTCCTAAAGCGATCACTTGACCGATCTGGGCGTCCTCAATCTCTTCTACGTGCACTTGGTGTGATCTCACATGGAACTAGCAGTGACAAAGAGCAGCTTGGACTCGGATGGTATAGTCTAACGGAGAATGAAAGAGGCGTCGTAATTAACTTGGCTGAGCCAGGTGCTCCACGAGAGAGAAAGTCATCACAGCCTCTAGTTAGACAAATGTCTCCTGATGATCCTAATCACAAATCTACACGACAATACAATGTGAAATCACGAAATAATGACGTGTCACCAATGAAAAAGTTTATTACTGCTCGGATTGGTGGGTATACACAAGACACGTGCAATGAAGATGCAGATGTTCTAACCACTTCTCCTACGTTCAAATCAAGTCTTTCTGCTGAGTCAAAATCAAATGTGCTTGTCAAAGAATCTCAAAATATAACAGTCACTATAGAGTGTCAGAAATGCGGCTTTGATACAAGAGCTGAAGCTGGAGGTAAGATACGTTTTTCTTCTAAATGTCAACGGAGGAAATTCTTGTTATTTTGTGTTTCAATAGAATTTTGCACGGAGTTCTGAACATTGAAATTTCGTTTCGTTCTAACTTAGCCCGTGCATACGTCAAAGGTCCTGTGCCTTTGAGTATTGTTTTATGTTCCAATCGATTGACAAGTCAGCGTGAAGTTGATGAAGTATTGGTTCATGAGTTGATTCATATATATGATGTTCATTCGAGACAGATGGACTTGAGGGATTGTAGACAACTGGCATATTCAGAAGTTCGAGCAGCAAGAGATGCGGAGTGCAGTAACAGCATCACTTCATTTACTGCAAATATTTGTGCTAAAGACAAAGCTACAGTCGCCACGAAAAACATGTTTCCTGATGACGGAAGAAAATGTGTTTGCGATGTTTTTGATAAAGCAATTAAAGACTTTTCACCCTTTAACGTTGATCAAAAGTATCATGAGTCATCTGTCATGGGATGGAGCAAAAGTGGTGAAAAATCTCATAGTTCTAGTTTCTCTTCCACCTCCTGTCAGCTACCGAAAGTTGAAATTTCACCTTCAGAACGATAAAATTTATTGCGAACTCCATCCTATTGTGATTGTGATGCTAGAAGTATTATTTGCTATATTGGATGAATTGATATTTTATTTCTTAAAGATTATTTAATTTGTATTGGAAATCTGTACTCTCACAGTTTTAACAGTAGACTTTATATCCTATATTATATTGTTATGTACGATTATTCATTATATCTGCTTCAGCATTAACGATTAAGTATGAGAGTGACTTCAGCCTCTCACATTGAAAGCGTATATCTCAGAGTTGTCAGATGTTAAATTAATTAACGTTTTATGATTTGAGGCGAACATCACTTATCGAATAAGTAGTTATGATTTTTATTATAGAGGTAATTTCTGTATTATAGCCAGAACCCCCGTAAAGGAGGCTTTATCCTAAGGCTTATGAATGAAAACCGAACGATCCAAAGTAGGTATTACTCTTGCTTATACCCTTCTACTTTAAAGAAGATTTAAGGATATGTTGCACGCTAGGCAGCATGACTTCTGACGAAACTTTAAGGTATTTTGTAGCTTCAAACTTTCTCTTGACTGCAACAAGTTTCCTCTTAGAAGCAGTGATAGGTTCATTGGCCACCTTAGTTGCTATGATATTTGCCACATGAATCAAAGTTTCTTTATTAAACTCAGTATATTCGAGTAAAATCCGTGGCTAGAAAAGAGATATCAGTAAAATAAAATAACTAAACATAGGTGAAAAGACGGCATCTCACCATTCCATAACTCTTGGGATTGCTATCGCCTTCACATGTGTCAGGGTTATTGATTGCAAGCAAAACAGACGCGGCACAGATTATCGATGGACGAAACTCGAGCATATCATGCTCTTGAAGGCTGCGCTCTAAATAGTAGTTTGCTGCATGAGTTGCCATGATTGAAGCATTAACAAGACTCAAAAATCGGTGAAGGAAAGGAAAGGCTGTGGGAACAGATATCCTCCAGTCTAATTCTTTCAGAATAGATTGCTCCATGTCTAGCACTTCCTGTCGATGATAAGCTCTATCTGTGATATAAATGCAGTCCTTAACCTCAGGTGGGTAAATCTCTTCATGCTTACACGCAATCAAGAGCGCAGTCACACCAATCAGCTGCAACTTAGACCTTTGAACTTCAACCTTACTGCAGTATCGATCAATAATATTGATGCATAGATAAAGAGTTCCCGGGTTGAGACGAAATTTCATGTGAACTTCGACCAGCCAATCAACGAGAATCGCCCTCATTTTTGAATTAATATCCTCCTGTTTATGCATGTATCTTTTCGGACGTGTCCGTGACTGACCACAAGAAGCATGTAAGTCTAGGCGAATAATTGAAACACTTAACAGTCAACATGAATTATATTACTGAAAAACTCACTTCTGAAAGAAACATGTGCTGGAACATATCGGTCACATAATCTTTGCAAAGAAGAGGGTTATATCTATCAGGTGCATCGTAATGTGCAATACCATGTGTGAAGTTGTGGCCATCAAATGATGCTCGAATGAGACGGAATTCAGGGGGTACAGCAAAGATTCTATCGGTGATGATTGGAGTTTCATGCATCTCTTTTGGTTCTGTTCTTGTCATGATTTCAGATGTTTCGCTTTTAAAAGGTTGAAATATAGAACGTGTTCTAGTTGAACGCCGAGCAGTTGCAGATTCAATTCCAAGTGTTCCGGTTATTGATTTTGCTTTCTTCCCAATTCGGGAAGGAAGATCCGTATTGTTTTCCTCCTCAGATCGCTTCAGTCCACCTTTCACTTTAGTTCCTATGTGAGTATGCGTGTTTTGAAACATGTCAGTGCTTCCCAATGGGTTATGGGAAACAACACGGGATAAAGGACAGTGGATAGGATTATTTCCTGCGTTGGGAGGGATTGCTCTTGATGTATCATCTTTCGATATTTTACTTTTTCCTGTTGTGTTTTCAATCGTAGGTATATTTGCCACAGTCTCCTTCAATGTAATTCGTTTTGACTGATACTCATTTTCGTGCTTATTATTCTTTTCCCGTTTATTAGTGACATCACCCTATGAAATAAAGGAAAAATAAAGAAGTAGATCAATAATTATTGGCCGTGATGATTGTTGACTTTAATACGATGTTCGAATAAAGATAAAAATTAAATGACGTTGCTTTCACTTACGAAGACTGTGCGGGTGTCATTGACGGCAATAGAATTTGAGCTTTCTCTAGGTCGAAGCCTCATAGCATGGCGTGATTTCTCCATTTTAAAATAGTGAAGTCTACCCGATTTTAGTTGCTATCTGATTCCTTACGTCAAAGTATTTCTCGACGATTACTATTTTTTTGTGACAGTGCCAAAATTTCTCCTAACGATGACTATAAAACACCGAATAATTGTATGCCATGTTTCGCTTTAACTTCGCATTATTGTATAGGAAGATATCATGAATCTTCATCAGCAATCTCTAGAAGACACCATGAGGAAAAGTTTAAAAGTGTTACTTGAAAAAACGTACTCACGTAATAATTTGATATGGATGATGCGATTTTATTCTCATCGGCTAGACACTGTTGTGATACGTATTAAAGTTTGCATCCATCAGGTAGCACTAGCAGTCGACGAAGATATTACGAAAGCGGCGGGATCATTCAAACAAAGCATGAATCCACCCGTCTGATTGTTCGACGCAAGTCGCGCGCAATCAGAAAAAGCATTGCCATTTGAATTTTCAAATTCAGGACTATGCTTCTCGCATCTCAAAAAAAGTCGTAAATTAATACAGCTGACTTTGACAGATTCTCGGATACTTTAGGGGGTGGTCTCTCATCCCTTTTGAATCAGTACACACTTACTTAAAAACACATAGGGCTTTTAGTGAGCACAAGAGGAGAGACCTCTTCAAATAAGTAGTGGTGTAACAGTACTTCTATAATAGAGAGTTTTACAAGGCTTGGTACTGGTTTATAGTACTCTTTCTTTTTTGGTTTTCTGTCCTAATTAACGAATTCCTATGAAATCATAGATTTAGTTTGCATTTTGACGAAATTCGGGGAGAGTGCCAGACAGCTATTTCCCCTTTTCTAGCATATATTTTTAAAAAGGTCGGAAGGAGTAGTATCTGTAAGTCCCAATATTGGAAACTCCTCAATACATACTGCTACTCCCAGTTTACATACTTTTGTCAAAAAATTCCTGTTTGGTCACAGTTACATTTTTTTCGTGATTTGCCTAATTGTGATTTTTTCCAAAATTCATAAATGCATACTATTCTAGTATTAAAATTGTTCTCACTTTAGTGTTCACCATCATGCGTTTGCTTCTCTTTACTTTTTTCGTAAACCACTCACTTGAATTTTTGAGTGAATTCCATGTGGTCAGAGTCTTATATTAATGGGTTCATAACCTGGGCTTCCAGTATATATAGTGTGAGCTCACACTATATATACTGGGAGTTGAAGACATATGGTTTTTGACAGTATACATGCAGGCCCAGGTTAAATACTGTTACTAACATATCAATTTCACCAAGACATTTTTTTACCTACCTAATTAAGACACCATATTTGTCTGTCTTTTTGAAAACACATCATTAAAGTAGTTTGTTTCCTCAATTTCTACACAATTGCCTAATCATATAATACGTTTGCGCACTTTGTGCTGTGCCTGTGCAAGCACAATCATTGTTCATGGTGCGCACACATTTCTGCTTTACACTTGCTTGGTCTGTGTTTCATTTGTGCTTTATGCTGCAATTGTACAAGCACAAATGACATTGCTTATGGTGCTCACATGCTCATGCTTTGCACTCACTTGGTCTGTGTTTCATATACGCTGTGAGCTGCGCTTGTGCAAGCACATTGGCAGTGCTTGTGGTGCTTGCACTCTTGTGCTTTGCACTCACTTGGTCTGTTTCAGTTGCACTTAGGGCCAGGCTTTGTGGAAGTACAATCAACAGTGCTCATAGTGCTCACACTCTTGTGCTTTGCACTTGCTTGGTCTGTGTTTCATTGCATTATACTTGTACTAAGCGCAATAAGTAGTGCTCACCATGCTCAGATAGTCATGCTTACACTTACTTGGTCTGTGTTTCATATGGTTTGTGCTGTATACAGTTGATAGTGATTGTGGTGCACACATGCTTGTGCTTAGCACTTGCTTGGTCTGTGCTTATGCAAGTTGAAAAAGTGGCGCACATAGTTCTTGCAAGCTTGCACTTTGTGCATTCTTGGTAGTCCTAACCAATCACATGATAAATTTATTTTTATGGAAATACTTATTTAGCATACACTTCATTTTATATTTTATTTGCTTCTTACAGGCAAAATAGGCTTATTTGGTTCTCCTTCCCTTTTTACTGAGTAACAAAATGTTATCTCCACAGAAGTAATAACATACATTGTGTCTAAAAACTTCGACTGGGGTTCAAATTCTAGAAAAAAATAGGGGCTCGAACTTAGTTCCTTTTCTACTTTCACCCTCCCCCTTCCCTCTCGCATCTCGAGAGAGGCTCTTTTGCCACAGAATAAAAGAGCTGTCCGAATCTCGCTCGCGTGTCGAGAGAGGATATTGTCCCACAGAGTAAAAGAAAGGTATGCTGTTTGAACCCCCTACCCTAATTGTACTTAGGAATCAATACTCGACCAACCTTACTTTTCTATCGACCGCTCAAGAGAAGGTATTTTCAAACAAGTACAAGAGGTACTTTATTCCTGACCCCTGATCCCATTCTACATATAATTCAATACTTCGTCAAGCTCGCACAATACTTTCGCTCTCTAGGTACCTCTGATTTCTACAGGAGTTCTACGTAGGAGCTTGGCTGGGACGCACACACACACAGACAATTATTCTATCAGTATAGCTAGACAGAAGCTTGTGCGCTACATGCCGCGCTTGTGCAACCACAACCGGCAATGCTGTCGGTGCTCGGCCGCTCGTGCTTCGCACTTGCTTGGTCTGTGTTTCAATTTTACTTCACTTCGATTCGCGGTACGCTTGTACAAGCACAGTCAGCAGAGCTCATGGTGCTTGCATTCTCGTACTTCGCACTCGTTGGTCTGTGTTTCATTTGCGCTTAGCGCTGCACTTGTGCAAGCACAATCAGCAATGCTCAAAGTGCTTGCAAGCTCAAAGTCCAGTTAATCAGGGTAGTAACGTGCTAGGTGTCCAGCTTTAATGCAGCAAAAGCAGACAATTATCGTGTCTTTGGCGCCAGTGGATACAGGTTGCTGTTCTGTATTATTTGTTGTGTTGGCACCACTGTTGCGAGGTTGTGAGTGTCTGCCTCCGCGCATTCCCTGAGATCTAGCAATGTTTGGGCGCGTTCGAGACATGCTTCAAATGGTTGCGAAGCACGCGCTTAGTGCGCCAGAGGATGAGGTCTTAGTAGGCACCACATAATTAGGCGGGGGCAGTTTGTCGATGAAGGCCTTATACAACACACTGGTTACGTAGTCATCATAGTGGAAGTTTAGCTTGCTCAGAAATCTACCGCTGCTTGGACCTCAGGGATTGAGGGGGGGGTTACGAGCAGCTTCGCAAGAGGACACAGCTGCCTGAAAGCGGAGCTTAATGGTGAATAATGTCTCAAATTCTTCCATTTGAAGGCCTTGATAGGCCTGTCGTCCCTGCAGCGACTTGACATGGTCGTCCTGAGCCATTCCTCCCAGGTTGTGTGTGTCTCTGATGATGATCCACAGGAGGAGGAGGTCTTTTGCGATGTTGGAAGCTGGCCAGCCTGGTCGATGGTGCATTAGATCCAGGCTGTCTTCGCTCAATTTTTCAAGGATGAAACCGAACAGGCTAGGCCAATTCTTTTGCAGCTGCCTCATTTCTTCGTTCCTGGATTTATGCGTCTCAATGAGGAGGGATCTATTGACTCCATGTGCGTAATAATCGAGAACGTAGGTCCCCTCTTTGATGTCAGGCGGAGCGTAGTGTTCCCCAGTCTCCACCTGAAGTCCAAGATGGCCATAGCGCTCTAGGCAAGCCACACTCATGGCCTCTTTAAAGCGGAAGAAGTTGTTGTTTGGGCCCGATCGGAGAATGGGGACACTGATGATTGTCATGAGCCTTGATTGTTGCTACTGGGGACGGAGGCTGTACGATCGACCTCTTCGATCAAGCTCTCGACGTTCGTTGATGGCTCTACAGCGTAGGACTCTGCGTCGCGCGATTAGGTGAGCAGAGCTTGTATTTGGTGAGGACATGGGTAGTTGAAAGAGGTTCTTGGGTAGAGAGGGGAGGATAAAAATAGTATTAACGATGTAATCCCAAGTTATTTTTTGTAGCTAATGGTTGTTAATACTATTTTATAGCTATATCTAGGAGGGACAGTATGACGAGGCGAAATGAGAGGTTACTGTGTAGGGAAGAGGGCAGGACAATAGCGTCGGCATATGTGGCTCGTAGGGAGTATCGATGGCCAGAGCGATGTTGATGAGATGTCGACGTGCGTATCGTAGATGGCGACGTCACATCACATGCGACAAAGCCGCTCCAAGGTGTAGCCGATGAATCGACGTGGGGGGGGGGTAGCAGATGGCAATGGTGAGAGAGGAGTGATGGGTTCCCATCGAATCCTATTTTTCAACACCTCCAAAGTCACTCAATTATTTGGGCCGGGAATGCAATCACTCTCTAGAATGAGTGATACATGAGGGAATCGTCCATTTTACATAACATACCAATTAATATATACATTTTTTGCCTTAATTATAAAGATCATACCAATTAAAAAACAAGACTGGTAATACTATAAGGTAGTACTACTACTACTACTACTATACTGTGACTGGTGAAGATGCTTTGTTGCGTCATCTTTATGCGGATCATGTTTATACGTCCGATTTTGATACAGTGGTTCTACAAGGCATTTACAGATCGCCTGACGCATCATTTACGCATGGACAAAAAGGTATACCAATTAAAATACAAGACTGGTCATACTACAAGGTACTACTACTACAATACTGTGACTGGTGAAGATGCTTTGTTGCTTCTCTTTATGCAGATCATGTTTAGACGTCCGATATTGATAGAGTGGTTCTACAAGGCAATTACAGATCGTCTGACGCATAATTTACGCATGTACAAAAAAAGGTTATTGCAAAGTTTCTCCGAAGCCTCATCGGCATTGCGACGAGGGTAAGTTCGGTCCAATATCATGTTCTTTAACAACTCAGCGAACGCTGGCATCATATTTCATGCCTTCACTTCAGCTTGATGGTTGCCTATAGGAAATATGACAATATCGAGCCACATAGGAAGTTCAAGAACTTTGTCATAGCTGAAATCGTTCATGATGCTGAGCAATTGCAGATCAAAGTGTCTCATCTTTATCATGCTGATTCTCATGAGGTTTTAGCTAATACAATCTACACTGCCATGTAATCGGTATCAAAAGAGTTGTCAGAAGTCAAAGCTGCTATCTTCAAATAGAAAAAGAGGATAAAAATCGAAAGGAGAGGGAAGAACAAATGATGGGACTCCGCCCGATAGTTTCTCCACCCACTTTTTTGATAAACAATGTCAAAGTGATTGACATTCTGATTCCAACATAGCTAATCTCCTTGGCAAACAACCCGCATCACATTATGGTGAGTTTTTTGCTATTTATTTTTGTATCATTTCAAAACACTGTAATTGCTTACCATACACTATTTCACTACAGATAACTCCATTTCATCTCGAAAGAATACTTTTGAACTTGAGATGAGGACTGCAGTAGCTGCAACCAAAGGTAGTACAACTATCACTCATGAACTTTGGCTTATTTCCAGGAAAAACGGTTTAATGATGAACAATCAAAAATTGATCAATTTTTGATTGGGTCAAAGGCAGAAACTGATCTAATGATGGGTATGCTTGAATCTTTCAAGCAGTCAGCAGATGGTGATTCACCTGGTAAGAAAAAGCAACAAAAAATGGCAGATATTTCTGCAAATATTCAAGTGTTGAGAAATGAAATACTTTCTTTGAATGGAGTCGATTCAGATGAAGAGAAAATCACTGATGTAAAAGGATATAATTGACAAACTCCACAAAGAACACCATGTAATCATTAAATAATTTTTTATTTACAAGAAATTTATATTTGATATTATTCTATAATATATATATATTAATATTAAATAAAAAGAGTAACACTAATACAGAGCTATGAATAATGTATTTGATTATAGCAGTTATGGTAATTGCAAGTATTTTGAAAGAATTGGTGGTGTAATATTGAATTGCGAATGACGGAAGATTTGTTTCCATTTAAACAGGTGTAAATATTATACAATAAATGACAAACACTCAATTGATCCTGTACATATGGTATTTTTTACCAAATTGATTATTTTCAGGAGAAAGGCATTAACATTGTAAATTCCATACCCAAAAGCTGAAAAAAATTGCGCCTTATTTTGCTGAATTCTCCCAAGAAATTCAACAATACCACTAAGCTATAAAACTCCAGCTACATTATGAATGCGTGCCGAAATAGGAACCTAGTATTGTCTATATTCAATTAGGAAGCATAATTGTTTCAGTTTCTGTACCATGAGTCTTTTTATAAGTGGTGTAAACAGCTTTTTGTGCAGTGAAGAGTTGTTCTTTTCTGGTTGCACCAACATAATCTCCATCAGGTTCAGAAAAGGGTTTGTTGATTTTTCAATTGAGCAATCAATCAATCCAAAAATTGAAAATGGAAGGATGTTCAGCCCGACTCATTCCTCAGATTACCCCTCGTGAAAATGTTGAATTTAATCTTTTTTATAACATGAGGACAAAGTGCAATGATATTTTCGGAAATCATTGACATGATGAAATAACTTTCATGAGAAATTATTCTTCAGTACCTTACATCAAGATACCAAAGAATCCATGGAAATCCATGACTCTATCTTGAGGCAT
>JALLAW010000943.1:0-10639 GCA_036939535.1 Cyclotella kingstonii | reverse complement strand
TATTGTCCATTTCCAAGTTAAGATTTCTTGAAGGTAATTTAGGGAGAAGTAGATTTAATTTGACATCTAGATCATTAGGAGTAAAAGTTAATCTTATTTAGGGACAAATGTTGGAAATAAGTTGGAAGTTTTAAAAAAAACACCAATCGAAAAATTAAATTACAAAATGACGCTTGGGTATTTTCAAAAGTACAAAATGACACCCAACTCCCATCCACAGTAGATGCTGAACGCAACGCACCTTTGGTAGGCAGTCAGAACGAATAGATATTGCCTCTGTGTCTTTTTTCATGTTACATGACGTTATTTGTATTATTCATTCAACTGAACATAAATTTTGGGCAGTAAATGGAGTTTAAAAGTTTATTGGGCGTTTTTTCGTAGTTGAAATATTCGCTCAGCGTTTGTTTGTAATTCACCCAAAAGTTAATCTTATTGAGGGACAAATGTCGGAGTAAAAGCTATCATTATTGAGGACAATAATAATACTCCTAGAGTATTCTTCTGGTACCATACATAAAATAGTACTACTAGTAGGAGGATAGACATTTCCTCTCGAGAAAAAATTTCCGTGACTCTAACTTCCTTGAAGGCCTCGCTAACCGTTCGGTTTCCACACAACACCAACATCAATACTAGAGAGTACATATGGTATGTACTATACATACTAGCATACTATAGTTCTATACGATACAGTATATTTGGTAGGAGTATGATATTCATGCCAGAAGAGTGGAGTGTGTTTTCAACGATGTTGATGTTGTTCCTACACAGACGGTGATTGACCGAAGTGAGTAACACTGACTACTCGACAGAATGGCGCCTGCGGCAGCTTCATCTGTAGCGGTAGCCCAGTCAACATCTCCCTCAAGCAATGATGTTACAAAATCAATAATAACTATCAATAGTTCTCCGAAAGGTACAAAAATGAGAGTCTCTGATTTTGTGTCTACCTCATTCGCCAAGTTTGAAGCCGAATACGGACCATCCACTCCACTAGAAGCCAGTGCCGAGACTCAATCTTCGAAAACAATAAATGGAAGACATGAGAGAGATAATACTACTAATAATGTCCCCTCGATTACGGAGAGCGTTGCCGATCATGACTACGACGAGAAAGCACAGGGAGTTGACCCTCTCTGGCTCCATCTACTCACTCTTTACTCTCCCCTCCTTCTATTCGGTCTACGTCGCTCAACCATCGGCACCTTCTCTTTCCTACGAACTTTTTTACTCGGACACATTGTAAAGCTTATTATTTCAGTGGCCATATTCAGTGTCCCAACAACTGTTGCAGCCAGGGTCGAGAATTGGTGGAGAAGAGTGATACAAACTTATTGGGTACAATATACCTTATGGTCGCTCACGGGGGAGGAGAGGTTTTATCCAAATAAAATTCATTATCGGGTGAATAATGATCCGGAATATTCAACCAGTGCCAAAGTTACAGGTAATCTTTCGTCAACATTGGGTAGTAGTTGTCGTAAAGGAGGACATCCCGACCATGTTTGGCCTCCACGGGCATTGACAGTATTAGCTTTAATCACTCTGGGAGCCTTTGTAGTTCATCCAGATGGTCTTACTTGGATCATGCTGGGAACAGTTATGTGAGTATCTTGAGATCTTCGTTATTATTTAAATGAATCGTAAATTTGTTCTTGTTGTTGATATAAATTTGAATTATTTGACTATACGTGATTTTGCAATTATGAAATTTCAGGGAGGGGTTCGTTCAACTTGTTCAGTTATGTACGATTGGTCTTCTTATGCTGAAGAATGAGCCAATACACACGTTAGTGGCGTTTGCCGCCCTTGCTGGTATTGTTCTTTTTGGTGGCCTTATTCATCGGACGATCTCCCCCAAAGTAAATCGCAACTTTTCTTTGAAGAATGATTCTGCTTTACTTGCCTCGTCACGTAAGAATAAAAAGGGAAAAAAGGGAAAAAATGGTCGTCACGGCCATCACACTAATTCACGAGGTAGGGGAAAAGTGAGAGGGGGACATTTTAGATCTACGAAAGATTTGCTGAATTCTCCTACGAGGGAACGATCAAGATCAAGGTCGAGAACAAAGATAGACAACGTGCAAAATGATACTCCTTCAAAGTCGCATGAAATTGAGCCCTTTTCATGTCATGAGAATATTAATATTCGTTGTAATGAATCACAACTGGATCGAACAAAAGAATCATGCAATTCTGTTGAATCATCAAGCAATCAACTAGCTTACACTCAATCTCAATATCCAGAAACCAAGTGTCGTCCTTATTCTGTTGACTCGTCCTTGCCTCAATTATCGGATGACATCTCTTCCTGTTCTTCCATAGCAGGGTCATTAATCGATATTCCAGGAAGTAAACAAGCTTCGATTGGATTCGATGAAACAGATAACAGTGCTAGGCGGACAAAAAGCAAACTAGAACGAAAAGATAGAACAGATTACTCCATGATTGGTATTCAATCTAAGTCAGTGTCATCTTCTTCGGTTAGATCCCATCAAGACTTCAAAGGAAAAAACGCTCATTTAACATCATCTCAAGTTACACCATTGATTGGCTCGTCTTCCTTTCCCTCTTTTTCATCTACAGTTGATGGTACTGAAAAAGCTTCGATTACTCCTGTGCGAAAAGCTGTCAGTCGTCCAATGCACCCCAATTCTAATGCATCTAGTCTAGAAAAATGTTCATATTCTGCTCAAATCCCGAGCAACTTCGCTTTCACTAAAAAATCCACCCTTAGCACATCATCATTTCATGAACCAACTGGAGTTTTACATTATGGCCTTCCTAATTATACTTCGTATGCTCAAAATGATGGTCGATATGCGCCCGGAAAGATTGAACTTGCAGCTTTTCTAACCCAGGTTGGTCTCGTTGGAGCAGCTTGTGCTGATCTCTTGGCAGACTTATCTGATGTTGACGCCCTTGCAGCTTTGTCTCCTGGAGAACTATATTCATACAACATTCGCAGCGAAAAGCAGTTGGAAATAGCAGCCTTATTGAATGCGCGTCAGTTACGTATGTTACATCAGCGAAAATGTTTGATGCAGCGACAAAATCAGCCAACTGTACCCTCCAATCAAAATTCTATGCCAACCTCTGTCATTCGTCCTCCTCCTGGTCTTGGGTTTTCAAACTCCGCGGCTCCTTTCCGAACTATTGTTTCTTCACCAAATGTGTCTGCATCTCCTTTTATGATACCTGCGCCTCCTGTATCTTCTGATTTTCTATCACCTTCCACTGCCCACACTGGCCAAACGAGTCTAGACAATAACTTTACGTCGTCATCATTTCAGAATTCTATGGCTAGTATTTCCTCGTTCAACAGGCCTGTAGATTATGTTGTTGCAGGAACTCAGCGCAGCTTTGAGAGCACAAACTTGTCTGGATTCGTTCCAATCAGTTCAACACTGGTTTCAAGGGCTAATCAAATAGACTCATTTGAGACTGAGGACGAAAAGATTGATGCAGATCTTCGACAGCTTGGGGATAGAATGGTCGGAAGCATTTTAGATTTCTAACTCTAAATGTTGTTACATAGTTGAAAGCTTACATGAGAACATATGTGGTGGATTTCTACGGAGTGAAAATTCTAGTTGAGAAGCAGATAGTGATTGTAACTTTTCTACACATGATATCATTTTTGAAGTGGTTGTATGTAATGATCTTCTGATTTTTCTTGACATGGTGTTGTCTTTTGAAATGGTTGTATGTAATGAGCTTCTGATCATCTACATGCATATGAGAAAACTAATTTCATTAAGCAAATGTTACTTCATTGATATTGAGAATAGTATTTCATCAAATTACATTATGATAGTGCCACATAGCTGTGATGAATGGAACAATTGCAACTCATGCACTTCATTTTTTATGTGTTTATGTAAGTCTCTGTCTGGGAAACTTTCCTGTATACATATTGGCAACCATTTAGCCATAGTGATGATATCAGTAGACCATTTTGGTATGGTCTTCCAGCCTTTGTGAAAAATGCCTTATACACTAAAAACTAAACACATGTGATTCCAAATGCAAATCACAATTGTGACATGTGATTTCTCAGAGAGGAAATTTTCCAAATAGTTGAAAAGAGTGCACCTATACTGGAATGGTCATGATGTTGCCAATATCATCACTGAGCCTGAATAGTTGCTTTGTCTATTTTTTCAAAATCCATTTGCACTTAACCACATTTTTTTGCAATTTCCTATACTGCATCTTTTGGAATCCCTATATGCATGAAATGATTGAATAGTTTCCATATTGTTCTCACTTTGGCATGACAGTGGGAAGTTTGCTATTACTGATATTATTTGTAAAAGACTCAAGATTTTTGGCAAATATTACTTGATCAGGGTTTAAGATGAATGGGCTCATAAGCCGGACTGCCAATACATAGTGTATGCTAAGGGCCATTCTATACAGGGGTATAGTATTCAATTATGAGATCTATCATTGGCTGTTTCAGATTCAATTTGAGGTAATATGATTCTACATGCAAACTTGAAGGTTTGATGGTTAGCAAGATCCAAGAATAGAGGCATTACATTCCCTATGAAATTGTATGGCCCATCATTGGCTGTTTCAGATTCAATTAGAGGTGACACAATGACCTAAGTGAACTTGAAGGTATGATATTAGCAATGCATATTTGTGAAGATCTATCATTATCCAGAATTTCACAGGTGTCTTATCAGATGCTGATATCAATATCAATCAATCAAATTTATTAATTTAGAAAGGACAGGTTTGAATCATCATCAATAACAGATAACAGATATTATGATTCACTCAGACTAAGTCATCAGTCAGGTTTATTCTAACTAATTTGTTGATATGAGATATGGAAGAGATTGCCTATTTCAAACTGCCTTCTCTACACGCTTGCTTGAATCCTTTTGTCTCCTCCAATTGATACCGAATGCTCTACAGAATTGCTGCTGAGGCTTACCCAAAGAGACTTCTAATTTCAAACTGTCTTCCATTCAAGTTCACTCAAATAGGGTTAGGGTTAGGGTTCAATCGAATCAATTCATTAAGAAATGACACATTTGTATTGTTGGTAATGATAGTCTTTAGGTGATAATGCTGAGGCAACAATAGTTATCTGAGAACTAAAAAATAAAGTCGAATTTAATTTTATTTTAATTCTATTTGAATTCATGTAGAGTAAAAAAACATTCGAAGGAACTCGTTGCTGCGATAGGATGAGGAGAAAAACAAAGATTTTGATTGCAATGACGCTAAGCAATCATCCCCATCTCTAACAGGAGAATCAGAAATAGTAAGTGCAGCTGTTGGTATACCTTCTTTTCGAGTCTGTGTTTTATTTTAATAATCAGAGTCATTGGTAAAGAAGTTAGAACTTTGATTGTTGTCAGAGTGCCATACCCAACTGACGACGCAAGATCCCTTTACAGCCACAGGAAAGTATATCGCTCTTTATCACCAGAGGTCATTGGTCGTTAATAGTAATTATCTCTTTGATAGATCAACTTGGATTATAAAGCATCATAAAGTGATACTTCAGCCAGCAAACAAAACAACATTGAAAGTATTATGACTCTTTCAGAGAAATTGAAAGTTGCAATTGCAGCTGAAAAATCAAAACGTGATAACCTCAGCCCCCTTTCATATATCAGTAAAGTCAAGGATGCCGTCAACGCGTTGGATAACCCACCCAGATCCAACAGTAACTTGCAACTAACAGCATCAGCTACCAAATTAAAGGCTGCAATCACAGTTGCAAGGCTCACTGGAGCAACGACCCAATGGGGAGACTATTCCTATTTAAAAGAGTTAGATATATCTAGTCTTTCAAATGAGAAACTAAAAAAACATCTCACTGCACGAGGTGAGCTCTCCGAAGGCAGTAAAAAAGAGTTGGTAGAGCGTCTTGCAAATTCTCTTAATGAGGAAAATCAAAGAGACATATCTCGTAAGCTAGAGCTAGAAGCCAAGCATAAATATATAGCCGGTTTGGAAGAGCAGGGGGCAGTTTATGTTGTGGGGAAAAATGATATGGGCCAACTTGGTCTTTGTGATCTCGAGGATAGATATCACTTTACAGTTATACCAATAACACGAGGAAAACGCGTTCATCATGTATCAACAGCCAATGGAGGAAACGTGTCATATGCCACAACTGAGCAGTATGAAGTGTACACATGGGGTAGTTTGGGGATAGATTTGATCGGACTGACAAGTTTAGAAAAAGAAAAAAACATGGTTGCGGCTCCACAATTGGTCGACAAACTTAATGGAGAAGAAATCGCGATGACATCAGTTGGAGTCAGTCATGCGTGCGCTATGAGTAAAGAGGGCGATCTATTCGTATGGGGCAATGGTCAATTCGGAGTGCTTGGAAATGACAATACAACTATCGTTACAACACCAACGTTTCTTGATGAGTTCGATAAGGTAACTCGAGCTAGTTTCATAACTTGTGGCTCGAAGCACACATGCATGATAACGACACAAAATAATTTGTATACATGGGGCCATTACTCCAACGGAAGACTTGGCATAGGGAAAAGCAAAGGAGAAAAATTATTTCAGCCGACGCCGCATCAGGTTTTACTACCTCAAGCTGAAATTATTAGATTTGTCACATGTGGACCGGAGCACACTCTCGCATGCACCTCATCAACTGTCTACTCATGGGGCTCAGGTGATGGCGGGAGACTCGGACATGGATGTAATTATTCTGATCGATGGGAACCTTGTGAAATTATAGCATTGAGAGGATGTCACGTCCTAGATCTGAGTGCAGGGACTTGGCACTCCGCTTGTGTTGTAAATGTACCTCCCATGAAAGATTCAGGATGGCTATATACATGGGGATCTGGATACCATGGACAACTTGGGCTCGACAAAATTTGCCAGGCCCCTAAACCAACGATTGTTGCAGATCTTTGCAATGGACAAGTAGGTGTTAAGAGAATATTCTGCGGAATCTATCACAACGCTGCCATTACAAGTGATGGCAATTTATATACATGGGGATCCAACAATCACGGAGCGTTAGGACGCCTTATTGATGAGAATAGCTTGACGTTTACACCCCATCCGGGGATCGTCATTGAATTCGGCACAATTGTTAATAGGATCGGCCGAGGTCTACCCAGAAGCGTAGCCTGTGGTCACATGTACACTGTTGTTGCAACAAATCCATACGATGGCCCAACGGAGGAGGAAGCGCTGCAATTCATTGCAGCTAAAAAAGTAAGGGATGAGGCCGAAAGAGAGAAGAATGAAGCCTTAATACGCACCCAAGAAAATGAACTGAAACTTCTGAGAGAGGAAGAGGAAAAGAGTAAGACAATTAGATACTTAACAAGTAAAAGACTTTGTACTATGGATTCAAAATGTCCAGGGTATACATACGATGCTCATTTGCCGTATACTTGTCGGGAGTGTGGGTTCTCAGTTGCTTATCATACCATTGTTGTCAATGAGTCTAGTGACGGCAGGAAAGATATTGATGGAAAATCTGATGAATTAATAGTGCTTTGAATTCTTTTAAATGTTTTAATTGATCCTCTAAAGGCGACTTTTCATCAACTCAAGATATTTCAAGCATAGCTCTACAATTTGTTGCTTTAACACTTTCCCTGACGAGTTTTGAGGTAGTGCTCGCATACGAAACACTCTCCGAGGTCGTTTGAATCCGGCAAGATTGTATGTATTACAATGCCTCCGAAGAGTACTATTCCACAAATCATCCTCAAATACTTCTGCAGCAATATTCCCTGACGCATTTGACTTAACTACTATCGCAGCGCACACTGATTCTCCAAGCTTTTCATCAGGAAGTGCAAACACAGAGCAATCTAAAATTTCATCGTGGATTTTTATGATTCTCTCCACCTCGGTGGCCAATACGGATTCTCCACCGGTTCGTATAGTATCATTGGCACGCCCACAGAAATACAATTTTCCATTTTGCGGAAGGATGTAACCTATGTCATTGGTTAACATCCATCCATCATTGGTTTGGTTTGTTCTAGATGAGGATGGATCACCACGATTCCAGTAGCCTAACATAGTATGTGACCCACGAGTACCAATGATACCCATTTTACCAAGCGGAAGATGTTGGATTGGTTGCGTATATTTGATTGTTGAATTATCTCGCAGAGGTCCGAAAATTCCAACTTCAATATGCAATGGCGGAAATCCCACGCATGTCGCACCAGCGATTTCCAGTTGATCTAATACTTTATCGCTTTTGTATCCCAAGTCTTGAAAGGTTATTGATGATCCTGCTTCGGTGCATGCATAGGTCTGAACAACTTTTGCATTGGGAAAGTATTGCCTCGTTTTTTTATAGAGAAGTCCATTTCCTATAGATTGGCCTCCAACGAGAATAAGTTCAACCTCTGGAAAGAGTTTTGGCAGCCGATCGCTTTCCAATGAAGTGATTAGCTCAAACATGGAAAAAAGCATGGCAGGAACGACGACTAAAGTATTGACCAGAAAATCATGTGGAACTTGACTTTTTTGATCGTCATTATTTTTATTTGATCGATTTTGAGTTGAAAATGGAACCAACATTTCAATCACACTTTCCGGCCGAAATCTCTCACTGTAACCACCCTTAGCATATTTAGAGTCAGGAGGAGACATCACTAAGCAGCCCCCAGATAAAATAACAGCAAAGACTGAACTCAGGCCTCCCACATGGAACCAAGGAACAGTATTTGCCGCCATCACCGTTTTTACTGAATAGTTACATGGAGATTGATTTTTGGCGTACGCTTGAACGAAAAGTGATCGATGTGAAAGTCGAACCCCCTTGGCTACACCCTGAGATGAGGATGTACCCGACGTGAAGAGTACGAGAGCGTCAGTGACGGAGACAGGAACGAATAAATCAATATATTTGCTTGGTATATTTTCGTGACTGATAGTACAATTCCACTGGTTTAGTTGTTGATGATCATGCTTACCAGCGTTGTTAGGTCTGACATTTTGAAATACCATCGAGTCCTCACTTTTTTTCACACTGTGTGGATTACAGATTTCATCTAAAAATGATGGGAGTGGCAATGCATAAGCAATATGGTCACGTCGTTTAAAACAGCTTGTTACTGTTTCATTGTTAATCAAGCAAGCTGCTTCGCGGGCAACATCTTTATGGTTACCTCCAAACAGGATGATTGTGATATGGATTTCATTATGTGCTTGCCTCTCGTCAGTGCGATTGTTTCTATACACTTTCCCATAGTTTGAATGGCAAGGAAGAGCTGATGTAGAGGTTACATCCTGAGTTTTGGAATCGGCCTGGCGTTGATCAGTCGATAGACTTAAGGCACGTGATATCTCAAGTGCGGTCCATCTCACATTCAACATGGCAGGTAGAAGTGAAGTCTTTTCCAATGATGAGGGACAATCGTTAGATACGTTGGTCAAATTGATGCATCCCAATAGATTGAACAGAAGATCTGGAGAGTTATCACTCAGATATCCAACGACTACATCTTTTAGTAAATCCTTGTTGCCCAAAAGGTCTGCAGTTGAGAATTTCTGATGCTCATTATTAGCATGATGATTAGCTGTAACAGTTGAGGCGCTTGTGCAACTTGAAATATCACAGCTTTTCCAACGTTGAATAAGTATTTGCCGAACCTTCTGAACCAACCAAAGCTCATGTCGATCGACGAGTCGCCAGCATTCGTCGTAAGTTAGGAATTGCTGACATTTGTGCGAGCTGTCATCCTCCGATGCTGATGAATGAAAATAGAAGAGAGGCCTTGATGAAGCGTCATCAGTTTGTAGAAGTGATTGCTGACGAAGAGTTTGGGTTAACGTCGCAGTCATACTTGATGAACGAGCCCCAATGCCCAATACTATATCAGACTAGAGGAGATCGCTTATAGGTATACATCAGGTAGTACGTCATATAACGCGATACACGTCAGGGTTGAGCTATATTATCCTAAATACGTCAGCATACGAGGACTGATCAAGTTTGAAACTAAAAAATTAGATATTAGATTTTTAGTGCAAGAAGGTAACATTACCTCATAAATGAAGTAATCACAGAATTATTACTACTACTACTATTTAGAGTCACTGCTTCAAAGAGTGATTATTTTATAGTTACACAGGTCTTTAGAAAACAAAGGCAATCTAGCTAGTTCAATAGTTATTGTGAGAAAAACTCAGGGCATAGTTTAGGTCAAAAAAATAGTGCAACTACATAATGAGATTCAGAAAAAGGTAGCTGCAAATACAGTCTTGAAAATCGTGGGACAACTAACCATCCCAGCAATTCACTTACTCAAAGAAGAGTTGATTGCTATTGCGGCCTCGATTACAACGCAGTTAGGAGGAGGATACAATGGGCATACTGGGATGTTAATGAGTGATGAAAATAATGCAAACGAATTTGAAATCGACACACCTTTTACATCACCAGTTAATCCAGGAGTGTACCCAGAAGAATCTGTTCCGAACAAAGAGATATAGCATGTAAAGTTGAACATTAAAAGGAAGTACAAGTGTTTCAAAACTTATCTGGGATTGAGCGAAGGGCTCAAGGAGCTCATTCAATCAGCAGTTGAAGAGAATTGTTTGTTAGAGTTGAAGGCTGAGAGGGTCGGATATATGCGAGTTACATCAAAACAAGTGGTTG
>JALLAW010000942.1:0-10618 GCA_036939535.1 Cyclotella kingstonii | reverse complement strand
ATCGAAAAGACCGTTGTCTGCCACTTTTTTAGAATTAGATAGTAGTGGTAATTTAGTAAGATTAATTAATTAACTTTGATTTCAGATGCTATTTTGTGTTCCTCTTCTTTACTTGAAAGATCTTTGAAAAAGATTATGTTACAAGTATTTGTTGCTTCAACCACATATCTCACACTCCTGATTACCTCAACAGAGGATATTCTATAGTTAACCATCAGGTCTCATGGCAAATCTCTAGTAAAATACTGTACAACACTAGCAAGACATGAAGAAAATGTTATTCATCCATATGGGTTGGGAGAAAAATGACAAATGCCTCCTCTTTGACCTCCTTTTATATTGTAACCTTATTTTTCACGTTGCCATTGTTAATACAGTTCAAAATATTTTTACAAAGCTCATATAACATTTGACATTCATGACAAAAAATGATTGGCCCTAAAATTTCATAATTGTTCTCAACAGTGCAGCGTTTTCTTTTGATATAATGTGGCTCACCTCATGAGCAACACAATTAGCAGGTGCAGCAGTGGCTACACATGTTACACTGGAGAGTGTCTAGTGATTGTTCAGTAGGTGTTGATTGTGACTGCATTATTATCAATCAACAACCCTGCCACTTTATTAAGAATATGTTGAAGATGCATCATCAGAATTGAAGAAATGAAAGAAATAGCAAGAGAGATATGGGAGTGAAGGGGAAAGGTATGGGGTATGTAATATTGTGTCTGGAAAGTAAAAAAAAATTTAAGAGGATAATTAAACAAATACTATACAGTGTAAGGGGTACTTAGTTTAGCTGCCTGGAAACAAGGCCTGAGAAGTATGAACTTTTAGAGTCACAATGCTCAAAATCTGTATTTGTTACTACCTGCGATTTCCAACTCTATTATTACTCAATTATAATTGTACATATGAGGCAAAAAGATGAAAATAGTAAAACATCATCAAATCATCATCTAAGACTCTATAATAGTTAGGCAGTCATTTTGATTATGCAATTTTGAAATCATGAATGTGGCATTTCCTAGTTATTTTTGAGATGTCATGTTGTTGACATATTTTGCACTCTTACTAGAGAAGAGTCAAAAATTAACAATGGAGTATGATTCTTCAGGAGAGCCATATCCCTTTACTTCATGACAGCACTAACTCTTCATCACCAGGAAGATAGGAGAAAAACAATGTATTACTATCTATTTGTATTCTATAAACAGCTTGATCAGTCACTCCCATGGAGAGGGTTCGCAAAACTTTTAAGTCCTGTGAAAACAAACAGTCATAGAAAAACTTGACAGTGAGATACATAGTAAAATAAATGAACATCAATGTTGAATTATTACCTTCAGCATCAATTGTGAACAGTGTAAGATAGGCTCAAAATAATTTTCTTTTATTACCCTACTCAATGCTTCTGCACATTTTTCAACAAGAAGGGGAATTGTTGCAAGGTAAAATGCATCAGATCCAACAACATCTCTACATACTGTTTCAAAAGTTTTTGCATCAATCTTTCCCTGCACAACTTCCTTCATAACTGATACGAACCAGGAGTATCCTTCGCAATCATTTTCGAAACTAAACTTGTTACGATATATGCTATTTTCTGGGATGAAATTGGTCATGTCTATCATAAGTTTGGCCTGAAGCATCATACCTGCAAGATAGACATATAAACGCATGAAAATATAGATGTTCTCTGTTCCAAAGAGGACCTTCAGATGGCCTAGCGTTGAATAGTATTTTTCCCCATCGGTTTCCAATAATGTTGTATCATTTGATGACAAATTATCAAGAATAGCATCAGGATGTACATAGCCAATTCCAAAGGAAAACTTAACGAGGAAGAAGAAATCATCTATTTCAGTATCTCTTTCGATAGACAAAATTTGACCATCACCCAAAGTGGTTCTGACTCGTTCGCCTGGACAATCTGGTTAGTGAGAATTGAATATTTCTGTTACAGAATATTCGAGAGTCAGCATCATGCAACATCATTGAATTAAATATTCTCACCTAGGACTTGTGTGGGTCTAGAGCAAGCTAGTTCAGACTGTAGTTGTTGCTTGAAATTCGACCCAAACCAAGGTACCATAAAACGAGTCCAAACACGAATCAAGTCATCTTTTTGAAAATTTGAGAGAGTATTTTCTACAGTAAGTTGCAAAGAAAGTAAGGAAAACACATCTTTGTGAGGCATGTGCTCTGATAGAGAAACTGACAAATATGGTTGATATATAGACATCTTAGGGTTCGTCAATGAGTGAGCTTCTGTTGCATTAGTTGTTGTGAAACGAAGTTCAGTAGGATAATTTGTAAGCAACTCCGCTTTTTGACACTCCTTTGTACAAGAAACGAGCAAAACAATGTTACACATCATCAAATGCTATCAACAAAATCAATCAATATTTTCAACATACTTCAATGAGTATTTCTTCACTAAAACTCTTCTCAAGCTCACGTTTCAAAAAATAACATTTAACATCTAGACTACCCGCGTAATTTTCACTGATTGACTCCTTCCACTCTTTCGTTAATTCTTCTTTCATATTTCGCCATTCGTGATCCTTTTCCTTCATTCTCTGATAAACAATCGGTATAACAACCAACGGATTTCTCATTAAATGGTGCACAACTTCATCTCCCGCATCGCCATAAATACGAGCTATTGCACCAATATGAATTGAATTCAAACTGCGTGTTTGGAGCTTGTATTGCAAGCGTCCGATGGGTTGGCCTGCTTTTTCTTCTTGTTCTCGAAGCTTGGTGGCCTCGTCTGCAATTGGCTCTAGGAGGTGCATGGTAACACTATTGCGTTCAATGGCCATATCAACTTCATACATTTCTTCTTCCATCTATGATCCGGCATGTGAGAAGAAATGTTACGTTCATATTTTGGTGAAAAACATACAATAAATAGGAATCATTTTTTTAAACTAACCCTACTCAACACTTCCTGATATACATTATGTCGTTTCTTTACACCATCATACTCTTCCAATGATTTGTGGAGCTTTTCCACCTCCTCCGTAGTTTCATTGGCCATGCAGAAGCAGTCATGATTGAGTACCCGGGAATCCTTTTCTGTTTGATCAGTAAACGTATCAAAAACGAACTCTGACGGGTACGTCCAATAGCTGGGAGTTATCTTCCGACTGACATCCGAAACATCTAATTCTCGAATAGGATAGCCCCCGTATTTGGATTTATACTTTTGAATTTCCGCCTTGGCAGCGAAGGGCCCACGTCTCGTCATGATTTTCTCCAGATCCGCAATGAGATTGTTCGCTGAATGATTAGCCGAAACATGAGCAGAGGATGTGGACCCGCTTTTGGATGAATTTCCTTGAAGAAGAAGCCCGCGAAGGAGTTGGATGAGCTCGTCCTTATTAAGGATACCTATTCCAAACAGATGAATACATTTGATGAATTCTGCATACGGAGGCTGTTTTC
This sequence comes from Cyclotella kingstonii, assembly GCA_036939535.1. Taxonomy (NCBI): domain Eukaryota; phylum Bacillariophyta; class Thalassiosirophyceae; order Thalassiosirales; family Thalassiosiraceae; genus Cyclotella; species Cyclotella kingstonii. Next base: position 7,165 of record JALLAW010000942.1, on the reverse strand, counting down.
TGGTGGCAGTCGGTTTCATGGCGTCAGGAAAAATGTCTTTGCGATTGAAATGTGCTTGCACCTTTTCAAAAAATCCGAATTCCAAGGTTGTTGATTGAAGAGGTATATTGGGAATGGACCTAGGTCTGCCATAGGCATGTGACGCTTGTGAAGGTGTGAGCTCGTTACTAGTCATAGATTTTCAGCCAGTGTATCAATACATAACGTCACATCTAAGGAATCTAAGGCATTCAAATGAAGGAAGTTCAACTTTCAATAGTAGACAACTTACCGTCTTGGAGGTCTCACCGGATCAAATGACGCTGTTCCATTCACTACATTTTTGCAAATCTCCATTTCTTCATTTTCGCTCCTACCCTGAGTTGCACCAAAGGGCACCCGTTTCACATGAGACGTGGGAATGCGTTGATGCTGTTCCTCCACCATCCCAGATGCAGTATTTCCAAGTGGAAGAGAGACAGATTCCTTCGGTGTTTGATTTGTTGTGTTGCTAGCAGGTGCTCCTACCCCCGATGCTACCGCTCCTGCGCCAACTGAGCCAGTCGCAACAGCTGGCAACCCCACACTAACTCTTCCCGCAGCCTTATCTCTTGCAGCGACTCTCACTTTTGCTGCGGCAATGACGGGACTAATCGCTGGAATCTTAACTCCTGCCGCTTTCAACCTGGCTCTCTCTTCGGCGATGGTGGCCACCTCATCCAACTGTTTCTTTGCCACTCCTTGTACAGCATCAGGTAAAAAGTAGGTGAATTCTTTGAGTAGATCAGCATGATCGGCAAAGAGCACAGATACTTCATCCAGCACTTCTTTGATGCCGCGTTGTTCTTTTTGATAGGTATGTAGAATTTCAAGAAATTTCCGATATATTTCGGGATTGGATGCAAATCTTTTCTTAATGGTTGTAACATAGTTAATGGCATGGTCGAATTCTACCGGTCCCTGTTGGCCCAATTGCGGTGCTGGAGCTGCTGAAGGAGCAGGAGGAGCTACTGAAGATGACGGAGGAATAGCCATGGAAGTGACAGTAGCAGGAGGGAGGTGGGGAGGACGCGGCTGAGATCCTGTTGGAGCTGGTGCAGAAGCAGCGAGCGACACGGGATGCTGAGTAGGACCTGTGGCAGTTTGGCCAGGAGTTGGTTGAAACGTGGAGGATACCACAGTGGGATGTTGCGTTCCTGTAATTGAGGATTGCTGTTGTTGTTGTTGCGGCTGAGTTATAGGACCCTTGAGCTGAGCCATGGCATGAGGAGGAGGCCCCACTTTTCCAGATGGATAGGCTGAGCCAGGAGGGGCAACAAAGGGGCCCCCCACAGGTCCCGTGCGATGCCCCCCAGTAGTGCCTAGAGAAGGCCTCATGGCCGAGACGGCCGCAGAAGGCGGTGGAATTCGCGGTGGTACACGAACCACTCCGACTCCCTGTGAGCCCTGCGGCTGCTGCTGGGAAGCGAAGGCCGCTGCGGGTCTGGCCGGCGGGAGGGGGCCCGTTGACTGGCCCTGCTGGGCCTGTTGCTGGGCCAAGTGCTGATGCATCCCTGGCCAAGTGACCTGTGTGACGCCAGCCCTGCCTGGCTCCCTGTAGACCACCAGACCACTGCCATCCAGCGGCAGCTCGATCTTGTAGCCCTCGGGCAGAAAAGTGTTGAAGCCCAAAACTAGCCGTTTGTTCCCATGAAACAGGGCTGACACACGTTGGATCACGCCGGGCGTGTCGATCTGCTGGGATTTGAACGTCTTCATTATGTCTAAGAACTCGTTGTAAATATGGGGACGGTCTCCGAATTCCATCTTTACTTGGTCCAGATACATCAATGCGTCTTCGACGCGGAGTTCTCTCATGCTGCCCGCGATGTTGAACAGATGGATGTGGCCTTCAAAAATAGGGACGATGGGTAGATCGCATGGTATGGTACTACAATACGCATGTTGTACGGTGCAGTACCATTAGTAGGTAGTAGTACTATATAGTATACTAAATAGAAATACCATATGTTCTCTAGCATATTATAGTAGTCCTTGTAATGTATCGCACCTCTAGAGGTAGACTCTTTAGACAAGACAGAGTGAAAGTTGATGTATAACTATGCCACACAATAATATAGCACTATGCTAGGTGCTACTCCTACGATTCACCAAGGAACTATATGCTCTATCTCTTACTGTCCTATCCACTCTAAAGAGATAGAGGTAGATACATCCAGTCTTTCTAGTGTCAACCTATCAGAGCTGATCAAGGAGCAGTGACTCAGCTGACATAAACGCTGTTTGATGAGTCAAGAAGATTTAAAACGTCACATGGTTTCCTCGAACCTGTTGCCCTTATAACACTGTGATCAGCGACACTTCGACATGAGAGCCACATTTAGTCAACATCAAAAAATGTTCTGGCTTCAAACCCTTCTCCTTTTCCTTCATAACAAGTTGTTCGTGTCCTCTTCTACACCACTCAATGTTTATGAGCAACCTCTCCAACCATGCAGCAGCAACGGAATGGCGAAGACTGGTTACACTCGAGATGGAACATGTATTGATCGATCTGATGACTCTGGCTCTCATCACATTTGCATAGATTTATCGAGCACATCTTCCAACGGAATGAACTTTTGTCAAGTGACGAAACAGACAAATTGGTGCACCTACGAAATGCCCTGTCATGAAGACTCAACTAGCAACTGTCCAGTTCAGGAGTGGTGTGTTTGTCAGTGGGCATTTGCGAGTTACTTGCAAGCTGCAGGAGGCTGTGATGCGATTCAGGAGATTAAGTGTGAGGCAGTGAACATTAAGGCGCTGGAGGCTTACATTGAAATGAGAGGAGAGACAAAATATGCTGATGCTCTGGCATGTCTGACAAGTCGTTGTAATTTGTAACACGAAGAAAGAACTTGCTGAGAGCAACTTAGTCTGAATGAGCTATCCTTGATTGGTTGGCGAAATGTATATTTAATCCAACAGCCTGTTCATTAAGTGATGAGCTGCATGTACAGAATGAACACATATAATAATGCATTGTGTACAAAACTCTATGCTTACAAAATAAATGTGTGACAGACAACACCTAGTATGTATTTCAACTTACCACCATTGAGATTCATGTTCTTGATGGTAGGAATATTACATCCCCTCAAATAGGAGTACACCATACTTTGGGTCTGAGAAACCACCTTCCTTTGTTGGTCTGTCTATGTAAATAAAGTTGTAGAAGTAAAATCAGGCCGAGAGCACTTAACCACAATATATTGCTGCATGATTGAGATGATAGGATAAGGGATAGTTTCATTTGGATTAGAAAAACTCTGCCACAGGATAGTGATTTAGTGATTATCAACCAGACTTTTGGTGCAATCGTGGATTCCAGCTGGCATTATGTTGCGGCTAACTAATGAAACACAACTGTCATAGAGGTACTCTTACCACATTGAATATGTTACTTAAGAATTGAAGTGTTCACATCCCCACCAGTCATGCAACAATGGTAAAAAGAAACATTCATCTGTGGTTGGATGCAGTTCGTAGAGTAGAAGCCAGAGAGTCTCTTTCATATCCCTCCAAGTATCATGCCCAGCATGGAAATCTAATGCTCTTTAGACAAGGAAATCTTCTGTGTTTTTCATATCAGTTCTTACAATAATGGAGTTGTGTCTCACATGAGAATGACGCACTCATTAAAAGTGAAAGAATTACCAATTACAAAAATTTCATGATTGAGTAGGTAGACACTTTATTCTTATTGTAGGTCATGGCCAGGAGGTACATTACAGACATGAAATGCGGTTCATGAATCAGAAAAGTTCAGTCAGAGAGCAGAGGAAGAACCAACAAATTGAGATTCCCATTCTTAAGCATAAGAATAAACAGAAATCCTCAAGTTAGGAGTGTCGCTTTATTAGAATGAGGCTAAGTTTACACAATTGGAAGAATATTAATTGCCATGTAGCTAAGGCATATCAACATTAATAATGGATCTCTGCCTAGGATTTCAACTGAATTCAGCTGATGATAGAACCATGATTACACAAACAATATTCATTGTATAGCAATGTTACATAAATTAAGAATCCTCTTTTCATGCTTAGTCTCATAGAGTAAAAGGCGCTACAATACCTTATCACATTGGTACAGAAAAACAAAATCCCTCGGACTGAATTACAAAGAGCAGCTTAAACTCATTTGACTCAAGAGCAAAGTGTCCTGCAAAGCATGGCTACAACCCTACATTTCTAGCAAACATGTGTAATAGGATCAAACTCATTTAGTGCAAAGGTATCATTTCCTCTAAGAATAATATGTCTCAGCTTCCACCTTTTTAGTACCTAAAAATTTAATTATTTAAGTTGACCATGGGATTGACATAATCTATTGTTTCTCCTAGGGGAATGATAGTTTAGTTATACTTTTTCCTTCAAGTATTTCTTGTGAGTTAACACCTTTGAAAAGATTTGTGAAACGCTATCATGTCACTATCATCTTTATTTGAAAAAACTTGAAAGTGGGGTTGATATTAACCTCTGTAGTAGCAAAAATGAAAGTGAACACACAATGAGGCCAATGTTCTGGTCACCAAACATGTTTAATGCTTATTGGAGCATGACATTTGGCATTGTAAGAGTTGACCAATCCCCAGTAGATATAGTGATTTGCCATAACTTCAGGGTATTTGAGGCACTTATCTAGTCTTTCAAGAGTGCCATATGTTGACATGAATGAAGTCACATATTCCATGTCAGTCAAATCAATTACATAAAATGAAACACTATTAAGCTCACCCATGATACAATCTATTGCTCCACCACTTTATCAACCTCGTCAATACACTTTGATCCATATCTACGCTTTTTGACAATTTCTGCACCAAATACTCTTTTTTATTGGTGCTCAACTAGCCGCTACAATACACAAAAAATACTCTCTAATATTACAACTTTACCTGCAGACTACAGTTTCATGTCAGCTTAATCAGCAATACCACTGCCTTCTTCCCCTTTTTCTCAAACTCTTGCTTGGGTCTTTCAGGTAGTGTAAATGAGTTTGCGGGCATAAATGATACCTGACATTCCATCACAAATTGTGTGATACCCGTTTCCAAAAGAGTGAGCTTAAAAGGAACAAATATAAATCTATTGCTAGAGAAGGGTTACTCCATGCTGGCATTGATTCATCTAAACAAGATATCCAATGTGGATTAAATTCTTTTTCCTTTTTTGTTCCATGCTTCAACATGATCTTTTCCTAATTAATCCTATTCTTGTAACTGGGGGATGCTTCATTAGTGAAAGATGACAGGGCAAAAAAGATGTCCTCAAAACGATCGCAATCCATGAGGTTATTCACCATAAAATGAGTACCTTAAAATTAATCTGTGGTTGTTATATACTAGTTTCTCATCTACTTGGTCCAAACCTTTTTGCAAGAAAGAACTGCAGTCCTATCTAATGAAAGAAACATTCCTATGTTATTGAATCCACTTTAGATTACAATTGATCAGTGAATGAAAAACCACTCTTTTCTAGTCTAAGGGGAGGAACTAGTCAAACATATCAACTGTAATGATATTCATTCTTAAGTTTTGAACTGATGGAGAAGAGTTTGGTGAATCACCTTTCCTTTGATCGAAAATACCATCATGACCCCAATCGTTGTAGGTGTCATTTGTTGCGACATTATGACCTGGCACATTCTAAGGTGCAGGTATTTTGTCGTCATCCACTCCTATGACATCACGTTCTCGTATGTCTTTTGCCATTAGTAGGTTACTTGCTCCTTGGAAGAACTAAGTATCCTCTTGAAGTAAAGTGGAATGAAGAGCCACTACATCATTTTCCACCTCTCTTACACCTTCAAGCTGATTGTAGCACTCACCAGGAAATTCTGAGACCCCAACAGACACATGAAGCTTAATGTGACAGTTACCTTCCATCACTTTGTTATACTGAAAAGTGAAGTAAAAAATTGTCTCATCATTTGTCACAGCGCTTTCATGGCGCCAGATAATACAGACATCAAAGTACTTATTTTTGCTCATGTTAGGGAGCAAGTGCTTGGTATTACGCTTAGGTTCAACCATTCTTGTAAGGATGGAGATGATGGCACTCCGTACCGGTTCCTCAGAAGTAAGAGTAATCAAAGCAACAAGTTACTTGGGAGGATAATCAGGAGAAAATAGTCAAGTGGTTCCATATATTTTTGTGATACAGCAGAAGGTCCAGGGAAATCTCATGCCATAGTATGAGCTATCAATTGCTTGAGAGACTCTGTACCATTAAATACTTTGTCCTTATCTCTTTTGGCAAACCATTCAACACTTGAAAAGCTGCAATTAGAGCAGGTGTATCTTCCTCTTCATATCCAATCTCTCAATGGTAGACTCAAATTCAAGCAAGTCTGATACATTTGCAACTGATGATTCAAGTCTGGAAGCATTCTGAGGTATATCAGGACTGTTTTGGGATATTTCAGTAACACTATGGTAGACTTGTTACCAACAACAGGTGACGTATGCTGTGAAAGAGAGGCAGAAGTTGCAGGAGCTGAAGATTCTGGTCGCTGCAAAGCTGTTGGAAGATTTAATGGTGGATCGCCAGCTTTTACAATACAGGAGCACAGCTCTTTGTGGGATGATGGTGATCGACACGGCCGAAACAGTACCACCAAGGATCTTCTTTTTGGCATGTAAGCCATAGCAGCCATAACATTCCACAGAAAAGTAATATGGATGGCTTAGGTATGAACCTTTGATCTGATGGTGAAGGAGGGATCTGATTTAGGTGGAGTGATATGTTCATATGTTGATTTAAAACTGTAAGGAACTTGATATGGTGAAAGCATGATGTAATTTTCTACTTATAATGCTTTAAAAGTCTATGAAATATACTATGTATATGTTTACAACTACATAGGTAATCTTTAGGCACCAACAGAAGGTCATTGGTCAAAAACTAGTGGAGCTATGAACAAACACAGCTCTGTGAATTTTCCCATTTTTATCTACCTCTATGGGTGCTTCAATCTAAGACCTCTAAAAAGATGAGCATTACATGTTTATGTAGTTAGTGAGTTATTATAGTTGCTATCACATACATCTATGTTAGGGCAATTTTGCAAATGAAAATCGTTTACATATTCGACAGAGCAATGTGGTAATTTACATACTGCATCGTAATCACCTTTCACA
>JALLAW010000941.1:0-10653 GCA_036939535.1 Cyclotella kingstonii | reverse complement strand
TCGGATCCGACCTGTGTTGGTAGGATTAGACTCCGACATCCTACCTCGAGATCCTCTTTTTATCCTACTTTTCGGTCGGATCCGACCAAAAATACCTTTGTCTAGAACGACCCTAAGGTGAACTACTCTATTATTTAAATAAATATATCGGCCTCGAACGACACTGTAGAGAGAAAGAGCTATTTTCTTCTCAGTTTTGACAATTTAAGTCATCCACCCAGAGAATATGCTTCCAAAATTAGAGAAAGTGTGTCACATATATTCGAATATCGCTAATATATTGTGGGAAATAGTGCACGAAACATGTCGTTATTCTTTCTTATTACAAGTGTACAGTAGCGAGACAAATGTTCGAACTATCACGATCACATAGAACAACACATATAGAATGATCGTAATTACTCAGTGGATATTGCAACGCGTTCTTTCTTGAAACAACTATAAAATCGCTGACATTAGCCAGTAAGCCGACCACTAGATCACTAAGTGATCCTCTAATAATTTTCACTTGTCGAAAATGTCCGACGACCACGCTCGACGCCATCGGCTCCTGTCACAGAAGCTGACAAGTTACGCTCGTGGAATGGATCGACGGCAAATCTTGAGGACTCTCACTGCCGCCAAAAATGCTAATGGACTTTTTCCAAAAATGTATGAGTTGAAAAGTGCAGTTGTGGAGGACATTGCCATGGCCGAGCGCGAGGCAGCACAAGAGAGAGGGATTTTAAATGGGGTCAAGTTTATGCAAGGAGGGAAGAATTTGGTCGGTGAGTGACAGTGACAGTTCTTGTGCTTTGGATTCGACTCTGCTGTAACAGAGATCCACATTTTCATCGACCTGGGAAAACTTGACATTCGCAGGAATGAAACCTGAAGATTTTAAACGGCCACTACGGATGGATTCCTACTTCCTTCAAACCATTCGTGAAGTCTGCGGACACATGTGCGATATGGATGGTGTTTACGCCGATTCTATGGCACTCTACGGCGGATTGCTCCTTCGATTATCAAGGGCAGTATCCGAACGAGATGCGCTAGAGGTGGTAACCAAATGGCTAGGGGGCAAGGAATTGGTCGTTCTCCCACTCAAGCGATGGCATCATTATCTAGACTTTTACAACAATGCTAGTGTTACTAGCAGCAGTAGTGGTGGCACTAGTGATTTGATTGCCAAAAGTCATATAAATAGTTTACGTTTGGCACAACCTGTTGATGTTGAGATTTTCATTGAGTCAGGGAATGTACATTCCAAAGTCTGCATGGGACATGAATTTGGTTTATATCGAAAGGCTGACTTGGAATCTCATGGAATGGGACAATATCTCTTAGAATGGGAGACATTGACATCTCAGACCCCTTCATCATACACCACTCAGAAGATCCAATCTATTCAGTATCAACTACTGGCATCCCAAAAAAGTGGAACATGTTTGAAACCATGGATATATATTGATGCTGAGGTAGTAGAAAGAATTAATTTTGGGAGTGGAAATAGTGTGAGATTGCTATATGTCAATGTTCCTGAGAGAAAAAATAGTGGGTATGCTGTCATTAGTTGAGAAAACATTAGCTTGCATCCTTCATTGAAGCTATGTTAGGTTGATCTGCATGTGTAACCTCAACCTTTCTACAAGGAGAGGGAGTTGCATGTAACATACAAAATTGTAGATTCTTGAAGAAAAAATCATATCAATTGTTGCTTTGCATGACTGCTGATATGAGAAAGCTATTACTGTGTCAATTGTCCATTCTGTGTGAATTGCAAGATTGAAAGAGCTAAGTAGTGTGTTTTCTGGTAGTATAAAGTTATTGTATCATTATAATAGTCAAGATCAGTTTTTCATTATAAAAATAAAATTACTTCAAATTAATTTATATTGTAAGTATATTTTGAATGTAAATCAGTTTAAACTGAATAAATGGTGGAATACAATGCCAACAAGCTGAGTTGCCAATTTCAAAACTTGTTATGAAGTCATGGGTGAAGCTCCATTATCTGAGTCCCCCAACTGATCACTGTTAGCAGAGAGTTTGAGATAAAACAGAACTCCAAGAGCTGGATATTACATCTTGCAAATTGATATTACACTTGCTGTAGCAAACAGATGCATCATCTTTTTACACTTCATACAACTGTCATTTAACCCTGAACAGCACTAATATCAAATTGTTTGATCAGGCATCTGAAATGTCTCAATATGAACCTCATAATCTTTCATATTGAGAGTTTCCTCATAATTATATACTAAATAACACCATTCCAGCTTCTCAAGAAAAGTATCATTGAGGGTGTTAGAATTAAGTCCTAAACTCCCAATACAGCCTTTAAGCTTCTGCTTTTGTCTCTTTGCCTGAGAAAAGTGCAGAAGATGACACCAAAGACGTTGAAAAAATAACCTTTGTCCATCTCTTTTCTTGTTTTGTTCCTCCTGACAAGAAAAATCAATGGTTAATCACAACTGAAATAAATTTGTCTTTCTTCACCATCTTACTGTAACTTACCTTATCATGGAAGTGTGACTTAGTTATTTCCATTGACATCATTTGATTCTTTATCTATAGGTCAAAAAGTCTGGACCATAAGAAGATATGTATGATCTCAGGAACTGATGACCAAAAATCTCACCTCATCAGGACAGGCTTTGCAAGTATGAAGATGACCTGCCAGCTTATTAACAAAAAATGATGGTGCTGAGATAGACCTAGAGGATGCTGGAAAGAAGCGACCCCTGTGGGCATGACCACTCAGAAGACCCTCACAATGCCTGCAAGTGAGACCAGGATCTCCAATAACTCTGTCATTGTGATACAAAAGTTTATCCTGTTCTGTCAGATAGCATGGCTGCATCTGCTCCAATAGAAGGTAATAGTAGTCATTGATTAATGCTTGATCTTCAGGTTTAACTAAAATAGAACTTGTGGTTAAATTGTAATGTGACTGGCAAAAACCATTACATTCAGCATCAAATGAATCTAAACAGCCTTTATATCTGCAGGGATTTGTCCTTGCAGCTTTAATAGCATTACTAGGTGATGTCATTTCGATATTTTCTGAGTTTGAAGCCTGAACATAACAAACAACATTTAAGAACTAGTTGCAGATTGATCAAAGGTCAACTCTCAAGTTTTTAAGAATCTGAGAGGAAAACTGACCTGAACTTCCTCATGAAGCCAAACATAATTCTTTTTTCTTCTCTGCTCTTTTATGAATGTCTTAAACTCTTGCATTTCCAATGGAACAAATGAAACATTGCCCCCACACATCCCACAAGCCAGTGTCAATGAAGATACCATGATAGCACAAGTGGTACATATCCAGCAGTCATGTCCACTTAGCAACTCATACCTTGTTTGTTCAAGCATGGATGTCTTGGACACAGTTGCTGTGGATTTGTCACGATGACAAGTGCCACAGTGGGTGGTGGATAAATTTTCATCTCCACATCTAGAACACTTCCATTCAAAATGAGCCTCAAAATTGGGAGTTAAAGTATTGCCAGATGTCCTCTTTTGCTCTAGAGCTTGAAAAGTACTAGTGTTAAATTGCTTTGCCTCATTAAAACTATTAATAGAAGAGGACTGCTTGAGGAAACAATCAAGGGAATATGTTGACAATGAAGTTCCATCCAGCCCTTTCTCCAGCCCACCAAGTAAGTATACAACATCATATTTTTTCTGAGTATTATCACCTGCTGGATAGACTTTAATGACGCGAGCAGCTCCATGAGAGTTAGAAAATACTACATCCCCCTCATCAAATGATAAGTTCTCTGACATATTCATTTCATTACCAGGGATCACTAATGGTTGTTCAATGGATACTGCTAGAGAATCATCTTTTTTTTCTGACCTTAGCAAAACAGAGTCAACACTGTCAATGATAGCTTTATCATGAAAAAACATGCATTTACCACACCTTGTTTGGCTGGTAGGCTGAATCTGACCACATTGACACGTCCAGTGACTAGAGTCAGATAGATTCTGCAGCCTTACATTGCACTTATTTTGGTTTGTTTCACAGGGACTAAGCACCTCATACAACATCTTGCCATTCTGCAACTCAGAATTAGTAGCAGATAGCTCATCAACCATGGATTGTAAGTGATTGTCATTTACACTGACATGATGATCTGGAGTATTTTTGTCATTTACAAGATTAAGCAACTTCTCATGTCCATCTGAACATTTTAATGATACCTCAGAAAAGTGTTGTTGGCAGTATCCATCACAGTGGAGGTAATTATACTTTTTACATCCCTGAAATTTACAATAATTACCAGGTGACTCTAATAATGTTCTACTTCTCACATTATTGTTTGAGTGAACATAACAATAACCTTGAGGGAGCACTTCTGGAGTAATTAAGTCATTATCTGCAGAGCCATACTGAGGTGGTGCATAGACTACTTGATCAAAAAATTTACCATTTGTCAGCTTATTTACAACATTAGCTTTTGGAGTGTTCAACACACTTGTCTGCATCGTCTGTGGTTGAAATTGTACATGACATTTTTTTTTCAAATTGTTCTCTTTTGAAAACTCTAAATCCATTTCCGCTGCTTGTTCCAACTGAACTTTCTCATCCTCAGTATCATTCAATATATATTGTTCTGAAGAAGTAGTGGAATGAGTTTGGAGCGTCTTTCTACGATTTGTGTGAGTCTTTTCTGATTGGATTTGTATAGAAGAAGAATTTTCTAAGGTGGACTGGCATTTATCATTTAAGTCATTGTCAACAGCAGTTTCCTTTACAAATTCTCTCTCAATGGAATCTTTTTTCAAATTTTGTGGATGTAATGAGGAGGAGATTTGTGAAAAGGTATCACCATCAGTAGGAATCTTTTTTGAATTCGATTCTATGGAAAAGGTCTCCGTTAACTTGGACTCATGTTCGGCCATGAAGTATTTCTCCGCAGCTGCTCTTATCATTACTTCCTCTGCACTTGAGCACATAATATTATCACTCATTTGAGTCTTTTGAGGTTGGCATTGCGATTCTATCTGCATTCCCTCAACCTCAGTATCATTTACCATGTTTTGTCCTGAACAAGTGGTTGAATGAGCCTGCAGACTTTTCTTCCCATTCCACTGCACCACCTCAGATTGAATTTGTAAAGAGGAAGACTTATCTAAGGTGGTATGACTTTCATTTTTCAAATCATTATCAACAGAGGATCCCTTAAACACTACATTCTCAATGAAATCGCCAGTCAGACTTTGTGATAGATGTAAAGGAGAGGAGGTTCCACCATCAGTAGGGATCTCTTCTGAATTCAATCCTAAGGAAAAATGATTCTCTAAGATAGATTCATGCTCTAATTTAATACAATTCTCCAAATGTACTTCATTCATTTCTTTCTCAGCAACTACGTCGATCAAATTATGTCCATAGAAAGAAGGAGAGTGATTTTGGCAGAATTCAACCTCACCTTCTGGTATCGTCAGCGAATGAGGTTGTAAGGAAAAATACTTCTCAAAGCTGGACTCAGTTTCATTCCCTAACTCATTATTACCAGTTGATTCCGTTAAAAGTTCATTCTCAACACCGGTCAGGTTCTGGGAAAAGTAGGGTGTGGAGCAAGTTTGTGAAATATTTAGGCTATCAATCTGTATCTGTTCGTGATGAGATTGTGCGATAGAGTATTTCTCTATACTCGACTCAGTTTTGCTCTCTGTCTCATCATAAATAGCTAATTCCGTCTGAACTGCATGATTAGTCAGAGTTTGAGATTGACGTAATGTGATGCACGTTGTTACAGAAGGTTCATTACGCATTTGCATTTGTTCTAAATGAGGTTGCACTGCAGGACTCTCTAAACTAGTCTCAGTTCTATTCGCTTGGTCATTTACAATAGATTGTTCAATCGTAATCTTATTCTCAATACTGTCATTAATCAACTTCATTGAAAGCCGTGACGTTTGTGGAAAAGCTATACTGACGGCCTCCATCTGATCTAAATGAGGCTGCATGGAAGAGTATTTCTCTGAGAAGTTGTCATTTTCGTTTTTCATTTCGTCATCAACATCTGATTCCTCCTGAAATTTCTTCTTGACTGTAGTGGTATTCGTCACGCTTTGTGAAGGAAGTAATATGGGGCAAGTCTGTTGAGAGCTTTCACTTTGCATTTGCGGTTGAACTAAATTGAGCTGTATGAAAACATCTTTCTCTGGGCTAACACCGGTTATATTCTCAGAAGCCAATTCCATTCGACCTTCCTCCTTATTTGAATCATTTGTCAGATTTTGTGAAATACGTAATGGGGTGTAAGTTTGTGAAGCGGTTCCATCACCCATATGGATCTCTTCAAGATGAGAATATTTCAATGAGCTCGACTTATTTTGACTGTTAGAGTTAATCTTAACTGACGATTCCACCAGGACTTCTTTAATTTCATTGTTTTTAACACTTCGTGTTAAGCGCGAAATAGAGCGAGTTTGTCGAGAATTAAAACCACCAGTCTGCATCTTATATGGTTGTGCTTGTATTGAAGAAATATCCTGTGCGCTGAGTTCAAATTCTTTCTCATGGTCATTCTCATTAGCTGATTCGATCTTTGCTTTATCTTCAGTTGACTTTTTATTCTGCAGATTTAGTACAGATCGCGATATGGATGGAGTATCTGGGGTAGTCTGCTCATTTATTTGTGTTCTCCCTCGTTTAGCTCGGTCTAAGGTTAATTTTTCAGTTTCATTTTCGAAGTCAGAATCAGTTGCTATATCGAACATAACTTTCTCTTTAGCAGCATCATTCATGAGACTTTGATGAAAACGATTGGTGGATTGTGGTAGTGGAGTTACCCCGACACCCGTATGAGAGTGTAAAAAAGAATCTTTATCTGACCTCGACTCAAAACCATTACCCATTACATATTGATCATCTAATTTCATCTTAATTTCCCTTTCAACTAAACATTTTGTATGATTTTGTTCAGGAGATATGGAACGAGATAATGAAGTGTTACCCCATTTTGAATGCAGTACTGAAGAAAGTTTTGGAGTCTCGTAATCAAAGTCGTTGTCTTCAGACGAATCTATTCCAACCTTCTCCTTGACTACATCATATAGCGAATTTTGTGAAGAACGAGTTCGTCGAGGTCTGCCTTGAGGTATCTTCGTTTTCATCTTCACTGAATCATTTTTAGGGATCTCGTTCACAAAATCACTCACCATAATTTGCGCAGAGAGAGACTGAGAGCGAGTTTGTGGAGAGGTGCCGGGGACTGAGCGTATTTGCTTGTGTTGATCTCGAATGAAGGAAGAAAATATAGAATCATTTTCCAAGTTATAACTATCAGCTAACATTCTATCTCTTTCCTCCTTTTCTCTATCATTTGTGAGATTTTTTTCCGGAAGAGATTTGGATCGAGTAGCTGGAGAGGGACTCTTATCTAAACGAATCCGTTTGCGTTCCTTTTGCTCCAGAGTATGACACCCAATCTCACTCTTCCAATCCACTTCTAATCTACCTTTCTCTGTGATCTCATTATTCGTCGATCTTTGTCTTGATTCTGTGACGGAGCATGTTTGAGGAGTGGTACCACTAACCGACTGCTTCCGTTTACGTTCAAGTCGTACTGAGAGTAACTGAGTAGTTCCATTACTGATGCCGTTCCCACTATATGATTCCATTCTGCGTTTGTCCTCGTTTCCATCATTTCTCATATTTTTTCCAGATCGCAATGTTGAGCGAGTTTGTACAGAAGTGCTCTTACCTGGTTTGCATTGAGCTCGAGTAGAAGGAGAATGTAATGCTAAATTCATCAACTTATTTTCAACATTTATTTCAACCTCAATTTCTTCCGCACCTTCACATTTTGTCAATTTTTTTGCAGATTTTAATGTAGACCGAGTTGGAAGAGAAATGCCCCTACCTCGTTTCCGCTGAGATTGACCAGAAGAAGAACTTTTACCATCATTCTTCTCGTTAATCTCTACAGCTAATTCTATCTTTCTTTTTTCCTCACCTTTTTCTTTTAAAACTTTTATTCCAATTCGTGACTCGGAGCGACTTCGTATGCGTTGAGATCGCATTGAAGATGAGATTTTAGTGTTACTCTCCAGATCATTTTCAACACATGAATGAATACAAATTTTTGACTCGCTCTCATCATTGTTTTGATTTTTTGCAGATCGAAATGTCAATGGAGTTTGAGGTGAGGAGGTTTTCATACCTAGTTTGGGTTGAGCTTGCACGGACGATAAAATCTCTGTATCATTTTGCAGGTTATTTTCAACATCCGATTTCATACCATTTTCCTCTTCATTTTTATCTTTCGTTGTATTCTTCATATATTGTGACGTGGAAAGAGTTTGTCGAGAAGTGTCCCCATGGAGGGAAGAAAAGATCTTCGCATGATTCCCCAAGTCATGCTCACTATCTAGTGTTTTTCTACCTTCCTCTTTCGTAGAATGATTTTTCAGATTCTGCGCACATCGATATGCCGAGCGAGTTTGTAGAGGGGTTCCCCCTATCGTCGTCGTTCGTTTCTGTGGAGTACAAATGAAGGAATATTTTTCTGGGCTAAACTCTGTTTCCCTCTCTTCCGTTGATTCCATCTCCAATTCTTCCTTCACCACCTGAGAATTTTCTTTCTTTTTAAATTTTTGATAGTGTGCAATACAAAATCCATGGCAAGTCAATTGTTGGCACTCGGAGCATCCCTCCCATTTACATTTTGAGTTTTTAATATTTGTCTTCTCCAAGTTCTTCTCCCAACTAGATGACGTTTTGAATCGATTCTCTCTCAAGGAGCTCAATGAAAATTTGTCGAGAATGTCTTTTTCATTTGCAACCTCCAAGAGTTTTGATCTCAAAGGTGACACATCTGTTGCACGCGTGAGAGATCGCGTGCGTCTTCTATTTCTGAGTGCAACATCCGACTCACTCTTTGCAGCAATGTCATTGTCATGGGTTCGGATACACTCAACATCTTCATCATTCGAAAAGTCCTGATTATGACGTCGAGAAACAATGCTTTGAGGTGAGACTTTCTCACGCATTGATTTTCGTCGAGTTCTCTTCGACGCTTCAGTGGCGCTGTTTCTAACATTGTTATCAATTCCAACTTTTGATTCGTCAGCCTGGAATTTGTTACTGCCAATGGCGCTTTTTATAACGTCAGGGTTTTCTTCCCTGTCTTTACTGGCCTTGAGGTGAGGGCAATGGGGGGGTCTGCCGCGACGCGCCATGTCAGAAGCCACGCTCGAACGGAAATAAGGTATCCCGTATCGCTGTGCTGCAAAGACACCACGAATAGTCTCGTATGATTTGAGATGATGACAATACTCGGTGTCCACTGTCTCAATGCTATATTCAATGAGTGACAATAAGGCGTTCGAAACACTCCATTAATCTCGCACACTTGGAGGAGTCCTTTCGGGCGCTGCAGTATGTGTATGTGTCATTATGGTACTCCTACAAGTTTACACGGAGCACATATAGAGATAGCTAGAGAGGTAGTGACCAGTTATAACTGATTGAAAAGAATCCCTGTTTACGCTGAGCCACATATTTTCGCGGCTTTCCCTTAGGGGGACTTTTCACACAGTAACCGTTTACGCCAAATTCAGCAGTTATAACTGGGGGGATCCCTAAAAAATCAACCATTTATCAATGGGTATTTTTTTAATGACAATGTACAACTGGGTATTTTCTCTGATTACTCAGTTGTCTTTTTCCCAAATGGCAATTTGTACCTGGATAATCCACGAAACTATCCAGTTGTAACTGGGTAATTCAAAAATGACTATTTATAACTGGTTTTTTTTGAAATTAACCTGTTCTAACTGGGTACATTATTAATGACAATTTATAACTGGGTATTGTTGAATTTTCCCAGTTGTGAATGGGCATTCTGAAATAATACCCAGTTATAACTGGGTGGTTCAAAAATACCTATTTATAACTGGGAAATCTGATAAAATACCCATTTATGAAATAAATAAAAAATCCCTTAGAGACAACATAACAACAATTATAGAGTTTTTAACAGAATGACTATTATGTGGATAAAACAATGAGTCTCACTTAATTTAATCTTTATTGAAGCTCTATACTTTCAATCATACAATACATAAGAAAGAGGTCTAGTTATCACTCATGATTCCAGCGAAGGGAGTCTCTTCTGTTACACTTTGATGTGCATAAATTACCAATTTGAAAAATATTTGTATTTTTTGTTGTTGCATTGGCCCCTTCAATCGCATTTCATAAATCCATGCCCTTGTCCACCCTCTCTCTTTCAGTTATTTGACTCGTTCCTTGCCATTCCTGATATGTTTTTTTCCAATCGTAGAGGCTACTTATTATTTCCTGTCCAAGAGACAACAGTTTCATTATGCCTTGCATATGTCTGCTGTAGTGCCCCATTTTTAACTGCTACCCTGACATTTCCATATTGTAAAATTTGCACAGCAACACCAGCTATGTTGTTCCAATCCACCTTCATTTGATCTACCTCATGTAACCCCACATATACAACATTGCCTTCTTCCACAGCCTTCATAGAGTCAAAAGCCTCTTGCTATAAAAGTCTTCTCTTGGGACTTGCCATCAGCTCATTCAGTTCAGTGGCTTAAGTGTTGTGAGATGCCAATGCCGTTGCATTCTCCTCATCATTAGGTAGTCAAAATCAAAAGCCCCATTCATTTACT
>JALLAW010000940.1:0-10664 GCA_036939535.1 Cyclotella kingstonii | reverse complement strand
TCTGATTGAACATTTGCACCTAGGGGAGAGAGAGTTGCAACACCTTTGGATAGTGTGGGGATAGTGTCATCAACAGAGCGAGTTTCATCGTTGTTGATGATGGCATCATTGCCATCATCGTTTTCATAATCATTCAAATGTATTGGAGCAACATCAACAAACAAATCAACAGAGAAATTAGGGGTCTTACTCACGTCTTTGGCATCATTGTCAAAGTAACTTTCATTTTCATTACTATCTCTTGGAGCATTGATAACAACAGCATCGACAGAAACATTGAAGTTGTCTTGGGCATGGGTGTTTTTGTTGACGTTGTGAATTGATGAATTTTCTTCGATTAGGGAAACTGTGGCAATGGATGGAGCGATGGGGACAGAGACTACAGATGAAGCGGTGGCCACTACAGATTTGGCACTAGTAGAGATGGCACCAATATTCGATTCGGCTGTGTAAACTTTGCAAGAGGTATTTTGTATGTTGCAGGTGGATTTATGATTTGTTTTTGCCATTTTGAATGCTTGTTATGAAAACTCAATTTTTGATGTTGTCAAGTAGATGCCTAAAAATGAAACATTGTCTGTTTTTTAAACAATCAAAAACATATGAAAACAAAATAAGACAGGTCATGATTAAAGCTTCAGCAACAATCAGAAAATGAAACCCTGAAAATTTAAATATTTTTGTATTAAAATATGTATACTAAACATTGAAAGTTGATTATATATAATAGTCAGTCTATTATATATAGTATAAGATTTTCATGCGCAAAATGGCCCTAACATATCCATCAAGCTCAAATTCCTCCTAGAATATCATCCATGGCAAAGACATTGAATGGGATGCCAACTACAAAGCCTCCAAGACTACCCTTTATCAATGTCGGCTGCATTTAGATCTCTTGAAAAACCATGTCATTCAATTTGTGATGCTTGTGGCTTTGTCACTTTTTATCTATGATGCTCTGTAAGCCTAACGAGGCAAGTTGCTTTGACACAAGAACAAATAATAAATGTCCTATAATAGACATAGGAGATGGAATACTTGAGATGTGTGAGGCCATAGTTGGTACTTTTGACATGGATGGATATCAGAATGAAAAATCTATCAAATATTCTAAAACAGCCAATTTATAAGTCTGAACAAGAAACAGCAACAAATAAGTAGTTCAACTTGTTTATGTGTTGATCTCCCTCCCCATGTATTGAATTGCAATGAAAACACACTGTCTCAATCCACAGAAACTCAGAGGGAAAATGCATTCAGATATGAGGCAGATTTGATTCATTTCTTGAATGATTATTGTGATTCCATGAACACTTTTATCAATGGTAGTAGAGTTGTGTTACTCATATTATCCCTTTTATTATTGAAAATTCTGTCCAAGAAACAGCAGTAAAAAATTCTTTCAAGCTCATTTGTTTCCCTCTTCGTGTATTAAACCACAATGAGAACAAACTATCTCAATCCACAGAAATTCAAAGAGCAATGCCCTCAAATAATATTAGGTCAATTCGATTCATTCTTCAAATCATTCTCGCAGTTCCATAAACACCTTTCTCAATTCTAGTGGAGTTGGTGATACTAACTTTATCTTTGAGTGAATGAAATCCATGCCATTCATGATGAATACCGAGAAGTGATATGGAAGATTATTGAAGCTTTTCTCGCAAGATAAAGGTGACAAAAAGGAAAACTATTCACAACTGTTAAAATTAATGCAAAAGTCTGTTGCATATTACATTATTTGAGACTAAGATTGGAAATGCACTGTCATTGCTTATATAGCGTTTTAATCATATTACCATGTGCTAAGACTTATGAATGTAAAAAATGGGAGAAAGGGCTTGCACATGCTTTAATCAATGATTTTTCATGTCATCACTGATAAAAAAGACAGGATAATCAAGAAGAATCCTGAATTATTTATATTCACTGTCAAATGCAAAAATCTTCAACGTAAATGATACAAAATTCAATAAGATCAATGCATCCAGCGAATTACTCTCTAAAATGATATGATAAATTTTACATTAGTCTTCAAATGATAACACTATGTGTATCTCATAGGATAAAAATGAAAATTATCAGAATGTTTTGTTGACTTGTTGCAAGAGGACCAATCAACCTATAATGAATAACTTTTTTCTTGTAATGTGTTTGATAATTGAAAGAGAAACAATGAAAGTGTCACTTTCAAGCATAAGAGATTTCAATAAGATCAGTACTAAATTCAAAATGAAGATATAATGTTTCTGAAAAAACATTGTAAATATGCTTGTTAAAATATTCAACCCCTCCCATTAGATATACATGAACATAATGAAAAGAATCTATTATTTCTTAGCAATATGTCAAAAGATCATTATTTGATTGAAGCTTGAATGCTATTCTCCCTCCTGCCTCAAAAATGTATCACACCAAGATGGTGAACAAGAGCTTGAAAGTATCTTGAAGTAAGAACAAATCCCCTAACCCTAACATTTTACATCTTTATTCATGCTATGCTCTAGAGGAGAAGATAGGCCAGCAGAGTTTAGAAGACGTAGAGTTATACCTGGAGAATATTGAGATGACGGTCAACCGATATAGCAGGGAAGATGAAAAACGTGTCCGGCATAGCTCTTGGCCAATACATATTTAATTTTTTCTATTGTGTAACTATATATAATTATGAGGGACACTATTTCCCCAGGAGAAATGTAAAAGGAACTGTAAATGAAAACTGTAAACATGAGCCGAAAACAGCATCTAGAATAATCATAACTTATAATCAGGTCCTACCTCTTGTGGAGGATGTTTGAAACAAATATAGATAGTTCTTATTTTCAGAATGTTTATATGAATACATACGTCAAAATAGTATGTTCAATTCTTTTCAGAGCTCTCATAAGCAATGCACAAGGATGAAAATAAATACAAATAAGTAGTTGCAGCTGATCGAAACAGGGGATATACTTGAGAGTTGCATTTACTTTTCCCCTAGATTTTTGTGAGCTGACAAATGATTAGAGGAAGGAGGCGCATAGCTCATGCGCTTAAGATATGGCTTCTAACATGTGGAAGAAATAGTATCTTCTGCATACTTTTATACACACGCAGTGCAACACGGACATTCGACTGGAGCAGGCCTCAACAGCTCCACTAATGGCATGCAATCTGTTTCAAAAAGCAGCAGGTGACTGGATGATGTGTTATTACAATAGAAAGAAGCATTTCCAGATAGTTGGTCATTTCCACTCAGACGGAGTGTATCTATGGTAGATATGTTCAGTTGTCAAAGAATTGTTGGTACAGTGAGGTAAAATATGAAAAGAGATATTCTTCAATTGTGTAACTATATTAAGTTACAAAACGTTTACCTAGTCTGTCTAGTTTCAGGAATGAATCAAATGGAATGGTTCCTGTCAAATTATTATTACTTCTTTTTCATTCAAGAGATTGCAAATGGAAATTTAAGGCAGAAATGAGCAAAAAAGCAATCAAAATTGATGGTTTGAGACACTCACAAGTCAAGCACCTCCAACGAGATGAATAAAAAAATCTCTTTGGGAATGTATCCTTGCAGATTGTTACCTGATAATGTAATCTGCGTAACGGACCAATTCTCTTCTACAACTGCTACGCTGGTATTATTCTTCGCCGCGGTGTAGTTTGACGTGCAAGTAATGCCAAACCAGGAACATTCATGGGCTTTGTCAAGGAATCTTACATTATCATCAAAGCAATCACCGATAGTGGTGACATTAAAGAAGTTTCTATCGCTCGGGCAAGCGTTCCATCCATAACCATGGAAAACGTAGTAGAGCATGCCCAAAGCATACCTTTGTATGATTCTTTCAACGATGACACTTCCGTTAACTTCATCATTCGCGGCTAAAACAGTGAGAGTGGAATTGAAGGAAGCACTGTTGTTGGTACTACTGGCGTGCCATCGGGTAACATCGTCTTCCACGTCATTAAATGATACGATTTCAAAGTCGTCATTGTGCGTTCTAGGGGGGCATAGTATTGCATCATCCATGTAGACTAGCCACAAGAATGCTAAATATTGTGGACTATTTTTGCTTTGACTCACTATGTCTATAAAAATTGAATGTTTTAAAGCAAAGACATTCAGCAATAAATACACCATTGATCAAATTGTGCATGGATACACTGCCCTTTTAGTTGGACTTAAACGAAAATTGATCTCACCTCGAGGATTCACATATTTTCCAATGATTCGTATCAGTGACAGCGCTCTACTCAATGGAGTCATTCCGCATTTCTCCAAAATTATTTGAGTTCGTTGCTCTGTTGATAAATAATCATGGATGCCATTATGCGTTTCGAGGGTGTTTTCTTCTTCACCGACCCAATTGGCCGTCGAAGAATCATCATCAGTGGCTCCATCATCAATCATTCCATCGTTATTGCCAACGAATGCGTCATCTAACTTCGTGTTTGTATCGTTAAGAATTATACTTGTTGCATTACCACCATTAGCAAAATCATTATCATTATTAATACTGCTGTCACCGTCTTCTCCATTGAATTCATCATCAACTTCTGAAGAGTTCAATTCTGTTTCGTTTAGGAACAGTGGGTCATCATCAAATGAAGTAACATTATCACTATGTATTATATCTCCTTTGCCATTGTCATCAGTTAAAGCACCATCTTCGTCATCTTTGTCAACGCCTTTGTTATCATCAGTTGGAACATCAACGTTATCGTCTCCTGTCGAGGTGTTATTGAAAATATCACCAATAGAGGCGATATTATCATCATTTGTTTCAACCTTTTCGTCATTATCAATAACAGCGCCATCATCATTCTTCAGTCCATTTGCATCTTCATCATCATTTTTTTCTACTTCTGCTTCATTATCATCACTAACATCTGTTTCAGTGTTACTTTGATCATCATTTAAGACAGTATCGTCTTCCCGTGCTATAGCTTCATCATCATTCCTTTCTGAGCTCTCCTTCTGATCATCAGTTGGGGTATGATCAACATCATCTGATTGAGTTCCGTTTTGATCATCGATTTGGACAGTGTCATCAATCTTGATTCCCGTTTCGTTACCACTTTTGTCTGGACTTTCATCAACGTCTTCTGATTGAGTTTCTTCTTTTTCATTGTTCAAGTTCTCCTCATCATCTCTTGCTTCAGATTCAGATTCGGTATCATTATTACTTGTATCAGTTCCGTCGTTATGATTATCAGGTGAGGAGCCGTCATTATTAATTGATTCAGATTCATCGTTACCACTTTTGTCCTCGTCATCATCACTTGATATAACACCGTCATCATTATTCAGTCCAGTTTCTTCCTGACCGCCACCGGAGACAAGATCATTATTGTTATCTTCAGTATCTCCTTCACCATCTTCATCATTATTGGTAACAATAGCCTCTGTGTCTGCGTCATCCTCGGATGAAGGTTCATCAGCGATTGAATCATCCACAGATTCATTATCCGGATCAATAGAGGAACTGTCTTCCTTCTCTCCATTATCATTATGCTCCCAGTTCACCGAAGTTTTCCCACTCTTTGATCCATCATTGTCATTATTACCGGGAGGAGAGCTCATTGTGATAAAATAGTCTTGAATGACCTGTTCCAAATCACCATATGATGCCTTCTTGGTTGATTTTGAAGCTGCCTTCGATGACCAATCATGAATCAAATGATAGCGCATAGATTTATGTCTTCGATCGTCACTGGTGGTGCTGTCGTAAGGCTCCTTGTGAAGAGTTCGTGGATATGGTTGGTGCTGTTGTTCGATTGTTGCAAGTACCCAATCTGGCATTGTTAGGAGTGAGAGTCCGAGAGAAACTGATTTCATAATCATTTTGATCTTTTATTGTTCTTGTTCTTGTTATTCCTGTATGAATGGAAATGTTCTTCTATCGTGTGTGTATTGGAAGATTCTTGTCGAATCTGACTGACTTCTGATGTTGTTTTGGAACGTATCAATCGTAATAACTACGGCGTATGTTTCGTCTATCGCATCAATAAATAGGATAATAATGTCTGTGAAGTTATCTAATACTTGATCCTGTTTCGAGTACGATGCTATTGATAATGAGAGCACGACGACTTGATTATTGTCCAATGCCTTTCTTTTTGTGGATAGAATTAGAATTGACGTCGCATTATCGACCTCGATGTGCGACCAGCTATTATTAGCAGAAACGCGCTTCGACTCGAAGCAGGATTGGACCTCTCTTCCTTACTTTTGATCACAAGAAACCATACGAATTCCTATTTAATTTTTTTCAAATTCAAATTTATGAATATATTCATTTGCGAATATAATAGATAGAAAAGGATTATCTTACACATGAATCTGAATTGGCCAAGGGAAACGCTCGTACATTCAGTATGTACGTGCTACTATAACAATGAAAGTAGCAGGAATGTTTTATCTCTCGTTGATCACTCGATCCATTTTGTGCTACCATTTCTATCATTAACCTTTCCCTCCGATTTTCGTCACTTTGGGTCATTCTCGCTTCACAATAAGTCATCCTCATGCCAGACAACATTCTAAATGGAAGAAATGATCCGGATCGCAAGAGCAATGTTAAAAGCCAAGCCATTGCCAAACTGTCTTTGAATTTAGACGGCTGTCGTTTTGGCGATAATTTCTTGGAGCATAATTATCAAAAGCAACCACGACGATCGCAGGAGTGGAGAGAAAATAATGACGATGCCTCTAAGGAAAACAGTAATGCTAATATTATCAAAGACCCACACAAATCCCACTTGTTAAACCGATGCCAGCAGAAAATGCAGTTATCGCGAGAGCCAGAAATTTTGTCGCCTCTAGGTACAACGTACCGCCACGATGAGTTATCGATAGGACACAACTTCTTGCGATTTCGTGGATCGCACTTTCGAAGAACTAGCAACAACTGTAATGAAACTGACTCAGCATCAACAGCATCGATGTGGGATCCAAAAGTAGAATTGGAAATTCTTGAGTGTGTCGGTAGAGGTGGATTCAGTACTGTTTGGAAGGCTCGGAGACGAACTCCAAGATTTGAATCGAAAGATGAGAATTGTGTTGAAGATTGCAACTACCAGAAAGGGGAAGAATTTTACGCTCTTAAAATTATCTCCATGCACTCCTATGAGAAAAGAAAGATGTTGCAGCGTGAATTGAAGCTTTTGTGTTCTGCCTCTTCAATTGATAATGGCGACTTTTCTTCATGTAATGTTGTCAATAATAAAGATGAAGAACAGAATCAAAAAAGAGGCGTAACTGGAAGTGGTTCCGAATGCTTGGTACAATTAGAAGGTGCATTTTTAAATCATGAGGAGGGCACAGTCACTTTGGTGAGTTCTCTTTTCATTGTTGTATTATTCATTCATCATGCTACTTCTAAAACAATCTATGATTATGACTTTTTTGAAAAGTTGATATTTCTTCCCCAAATACTCGATATTATAATACTCAAGACTAATCTACTTGCTGTCATTGTGTATTACTTGCAGGTTTTGGAGTTTATGGATCGAGGATCCCTTGCAGATATACGATATCTCAACAGTGATGATACATGGCGATCCCCAATTTTCACGCCCCGTAACAAGAAAATTGGACTAAGAAATAATTACAATCATGAAAGAAATATCCCAACGAGTCCATTGTTTCGGGGACTATCTCCACCTTCGAAGAAACATCGAAAAATGCCAGAGTATGTAATCGCTGCGATTGCATATCAAGTGATTATGGGATTGGGATATTTGCATTCTGTGAGGGTTTTACATAGGGACATTAAGGTAAGCAGTGAATGTTTAGAAATGCAGACATACTGTCATGAGCAAAACTACGATTGTAATGATTTTTACCTACTTTGAATATTCTAATGCCTTTTTCGAATTACTATGTGTTACTGTACATTTAAATCCTACAGCCTGCCAATATTCTGGTATCATCTTCAGGTAGAGTAAAACTAGCCGACTTTGGAATAGTCTGCCAACGACAACAGCACCTAAATGAGGATGGTGATTATACCGATCAGATAATGAATACTACAGTCATTGGAACAACAAGGTACATGTCCCCCGAACGCTTACGTGGTAAACCGTACACTACATCAAGTGATATTTGGAGTCTGGGATTAATTCTGTTGGAATGCAATAGGGGGGATAGTCCATTTGAGTATGTTTCCTGCATTGTAAGTCTCTCATTAAAATTTATCATGTATGAACGTTCTTCGTTTGCCCTTACATGTTTGGCTCTACTTTAGGTGGAGCTCGTTCAGACTTTGGACGAATGCAATATGTGCGATAACATACCTGATACTACAAGCTTCGGTCTGAGAGAGCTTCTTTTAGGTTGTCTCAGTGCCTTACCGCGTAAGTTCGATCACAATCCCTTTGGACTGTCACTTTATTCTCGAAATATATCACCTCATTGTAAACAATTCTTTCATTCATTCCTGACAAAACAATCTAACTACAGAGAAAAGAATACCCGCTTCTATCCTAATCTCATCACCATGGTTTCAGACACATCATATTAATAATACTGATGAAGCTGCCTCAAGAATGAAGGAATACTTGGATTGTGCATATCCTCCTATAAAGTGACCATAAATCGAACCCAAATACTAAATGTTACTTTCGCTATGCATGTCTGTTGGTTTCATTGATTGATGCTTTTTAAAGAAAGAGGAAAATTTAGATTCCCAATCTCCACACCCCGAATAGCTCAAGTGCTTGCGTATAAAAGAGAAACTCAACTATTCATTCATTTATAGGCTTAGCATATAGTTTAGCCAGTAAATATTTTGGAGACTGTTTTTTTCCATTTTTCAGACAACTTTCTTACTCCTAAGTAAAGGTATATTCAAATTAATCGCTTACAAATAGAAATTGGAAATAGAAAAATTAAGTTCTGGAAGATTTATCGAATATCATCGACAAGCCTCAGAGAGCAAGTAGCTCACTGCTGTACTGAAACATCCAATTTTGGTTTACCATAGCGCCTAGTCACTCACTTCCCCATATTATAAAAAAGATTCTTTTCAAGTTGGATTGAACATCAGGTTTCTCATTTCTCCAAACAATTAGCAGCCTCTTCATGACTTACCCAAACTACCGCTCTTCCATCATAACTAGCCGAAAGGAACAACCACGATCGAGACGGTTGTGGACAGGCTGCGATAGAACATGTCGGGGCAGTATGAAGTAGCAATTTTATACCAAAAGACGTATGTGTTATTGTGGAATTCTTTGTTTGATCGTCGGAAGGATGTACCACTGGGTAGACTACCACAGCACCACATTCCGACCCAGATATTACTTGTGAATCTTGTGAAGTAAAGTCGCATTCCAATTTGTAGTTTCCACTTTTGTGGGAGGTATGCATCGTTTGAAGAAATTTGCTCGTATGGTCATTACCACCAATTTTATTAAGATGGGTATCCCATAGACGAATGCATCCATCTAAGCAAGATGCAGCAATTGTTGCACCATCGGTCGCAATTGAGAACGAGGATATGGGATGGACAATATCTTCCGTTATAAGCTTGGCAGTCCGTATATCATAAGATCGTATCTAGTAAAAAAGAACAAGAGTTTGACTCAAGGTGCGACTCAACCTTTTGAACCAATCAATAGCCAATTTGAATGGAGAGAGAGATATTCTCTCCAACACGCAGGTGCACGTACCTTTCCATCGACACTACTAGTCACGATCTCCGCGTCTCCTCGACCCCCCGAGGAGACGCACGTGACTGCATCCTTGGCATCGTCTAAAATCATCAAAGGCTCCTTTGCTCGACTACGACAATCCCACAGCCGCACTGTTGCGTCATAAGAAGCAGTGGCATAAATGTCGTCACCTGCTGCTGCTCCAAGAGTACGATTGGCGTGTGTTTGTATATCTCCATCGCCACTATTTCCAAGACATGCTACGTATTCAATTCTCGCAATATGTCCCCACCACTTCTGTCGGACTTGTGTCGTAACTAAATCTGTAGCAACCAATGTTTTATCACTACTTGACAATAAAACGGTACTGGCCGAATTGACGGCCAGCGAGTGGACAGGATGCATGTGGCCTTCCGCATATGTCTGCATTGGTAGAGCCGATGGCAGCTCTTCTTTCTTTTGTTCGTGGAACGAGCCATCTGTGTGAATGGCGGAGTTGGAAAAGTATCTGTTTTGAGGCCAGCGATAAGCAGGATCGATTCGAGTAGGATTCCAAAGTCGGACGGTTCGATCGTTGCCGCCAGTAATGCAATATTTCCCGTTTGCTTTGAGTCATGATAGAAGACGGTCAGCGTCGGCAGAGGCAAGATGAGTTTGAATTCATGTAACTCTTACATGTGAATCTAACAACATGGATGGGGCCTTCTTTATGTCCTCTTAATTCTGCTACTGGAATGGGTGGCAGTGAAGTGTCATTGTCAGTTTCGTCCAAATGCTCAGAAGGAAAATGAACCATGGTGTGGTTTTGGACTCTTTCACTTGCTAGCACCACTCCTGTTTTCTTGTGCCCATTGTTGTCCTAATGTACTCTAGTAGAGTACTTCCTCCGGTTCACTTCAAATGCACCTAATTTTGGATCTTCTCTAAAACCCCAAATTTTCATGCAAAGGCCACTGAGGGTCATTCTAGACAGAGGTAGGATCCTACCTCCAAGGTAGGATCGGAGGTAGGATGAA